>JAQHUG010000145.1:3232596-3258129 GCA_028555095.1 Dicrostonyx torquatus | reverse complement strand
AAGCAACACATACACAAAAGGACATCACACATCAACCAAGAGAACAAAAGAATAGTTGTTTTCAAGTTATACTATCAAAATAAGAATGAGCATTAGATTAATGCATCAAAGAAATTGACTTTTGTAAATAAATAAATGCCAATTAAAAAATTATTTACATAACTAAGTACCCTATAGTTTTCAGTACTTTCAGTGGGTTTCATCATTAAAATACTAAGGAGCATTGATAGTGTGCACAATTATTTTTCATGAAAAAAACACTACATATTGTATATAAAAACTATACATTGGTACAATGCTCTTAGAAGCTACAGTAATGCATGTGAAATTAAAGTTTTAGGAAACACTGGGTGCTACTGTGTACTAACTGCTATGTAAGGCCACAATTACCTGCTCTCTGCTCTGCTGTGGTTTCCTTTACATACATGTGCAAATATGCAACCAATTTTCTAGAAAAACATCTACTGATTAGGTAAAGAGCCCTTAATTAATAATAACAAGGAGAATATGAGGTTTCAAATTGACCCTTCTTGTCTTTCTCTCCACAATTTTAATTGAAAATTGTCTTGTGCCATGAAACAGTACTGCATTTAAAAGGACAGACATCTTCATTTCATGCCAACATGTCTTCTCAGAGAACTCTTCAAATGCCATTGTGGATGGTGGACCCCCTCCCCACAACAACCGAAATTAGAAATATTTGGCATCTAAAAGTTATTCCCACAGATAATGATTGATGTTTACTTTAAACACACATACACACACACATACACACACTCTCCCTGTCCTCTGTTGCTTGTTCCCTCTTATTCCAGTTTCGGGTTCTAACATGTTGAACTGTGAGATGCTTATGAAGGGAAATTCCTTCTTGGCATACCTCTCCCATGTGGCTATTGTTCCCTGAATAACAGTGCCTGTAGTGAACGCTGCTTCCAAGGCATTAAACTTGGTAGGTTCTTTTTTTCAGTGCTGGGTTATATAATTGTTATTTTCATCTTAATTATCCCAAGTGAGTGGGAAGTCATTTCAAGATTTGGCTTTGAAACAAGTTAACTAAAAGAGAAAATCATTCACGTGCCTCATTCCTTAGGCACTCAGTTATCTCTTTACAGAAAGAGAAATACACACTAGTGTCCTCTCCAACATGGTTATGCATACACTCTAAATGAGCATGGCACTCAGTGACCCTGTAAAGTAAAGGAGCCCATGGAGGCAAAGTCTTTGCTGGTTCTTTAGCTTTTAGCATTTTTCTTGTCCATATTTTTACGAAAGCATGCATTCCTTCCTATACTTCATTTCTCTCAAAACTGATAAACTTTTTTCTTTTGTACCTTGAATGTGAATAAGGTGATGAACAGCATAGGTCTGCTCTTGCTCACAAAGTTTAGAGTCTGGCAGAGAAAAAGATTACACAAGAAGCAATATAAAGCTAGACAGAGGTATAAAACTTTCAAACCAAAATTCAAGGTCACAGAAAATGAGTACTCATCATGACCGAGTTGACTTCATTCTAGAGATAGAATTAACATTTATTAATCAATACATATAGTTCATTCCATCAAATATATAAATCACACAATCACCTCAATATATAGAGTAAAGACCTTTGACAAAAATTCAACATTATTTCATGATAAAATATGAAATGGAGAGGTTAGGAATGGAGTGAAGAAACCTGAATATAGTAAAGATTGTATATCATGAAACCTTAGTCAACTTTATGATACACAGAACAAAGCATACCTGCTAATACCAGGAAAATAACAAGGGTGTCTACTCTTCACTGCTTTCAATACAGTGCTTGAAGTCTTAGTTACAGCAATATTACAAGAGAAAGTAATAAAGGGATATAAACAGGAAAAGAAAAACTCAAAATATTCCTGTTTAAAGATGAGAAATTGTACACAAGAGACTCAAAGTACTCCACTGAAGTCTCTTAGATCTGAAAAATACTTCCAGCAAAATAGTAGGGTAGGATTAAAATTAGTAGCCCTCTTATATACCTATGACAAGTACACTGAAAAAAATAGGACACAGTCCTAGTCACAATAGCCCTCCCTACACAGGTAAAGACTTCCTGAATAGCACTCATGAAACTAAAATACTACTGTATATCAAAGAAAACTGTCAAGTGCAGAGGTAGTATACAGAATGGGAGAAAAGTTTTACAAGTTATATCACCAAAGATGATTAATACTGGAAACAGACAATTTTTAAAAAATGAACATCAAGAAAACAAACTACCCAATTAAAAAAATGGGTCATCGATCTTCTGAGAGTATTCGGAAAAGAATGGCTAATAACATTGTTAAAGATGTTTAAAATCATTAGGCATCAGAGAAATGCAAACTGTGACGATTTTGAGATTCCATCTCACCCATCAGAATACCAAATGATAAACAAATGCTGACATTAAGAAAGGAAAAGAAAACCCCTACTTAATCTAGCACAGGCACTAGGAAAATCAGTTTTAAGGTCCCTACATAAGCTAGAAAGAGAGCTATAAAAAGACCCAGCTCTACCATGCCCAAAGGGATCCATATTCTGCCACATATCTACTTGCTCAGTCATGTTCATTGCTGCTCCATTAACAACTTGTAGGGAATAAAATGAGCTTAGATGTCCATTAACTGATAAATGAAACCCTTTTTCTTGAGAAAAACAACCTTAAAATAGTATTAAAATAATAGCCGGGAGGTGGTGGTATGACTTTAATCCCAGCACTCAGGAGGCAGAGGTAGGTGGATCTCTGTGAGTTTAAGGCCAGCCTGGTCTACAAGAGCTAGTTCCAGGAAAGGCTCCAAAGCTACAGAGAAACTCTGTCTTGAAAAACCAAAAAAAAACAACTATTAAAATAATGAAAAATACTGCCTTTTAAATAACATAATAATGAAACTGTAAGACATCACTAGGAGTCTTTTTATTATCTGCAGTTGTTATGTTAAGGGGGAAATAGAAACAATGTAAATTAACAGCAATAAGGAATTGACTATGTTAACTCTAGAGTGTATGCATAGAACTATTCAACAATTAGCTGAAACTTTTGAAAATGTTGTAAAAGATTGTTATAATACATGAAATCATGTCAAGTAGGTTGTTGGTGGGGAGGGTGTAAACTATAACAGGGTTCACAATAAGACACCATTTCTACTTTCAAAGTAAACACAAGCCTAGAAAACGTCTGTGCCAACACATGGCATAATGGTAATGAGTTATATTATGTTGTCAAATTATGAGACCTTTATTGATGGAAATTTTAACTTTGTATAGTTAACTTGTTTATTTTGGAAAACTGGGGATCTTTGGAAGCCAGGAACTGAGTCTAGGACCTTGCTCATATCTATCACTAAGATGCATTCTAACCGAAAACTATTTAATTTAAGATATTTTTGCTGGCATTGGTGGTGAACAAAATTCTCCAATAAAATATTTGCTGCCTAAAAACTTATGTAAAAAAGAGGGTACCAAGCAATTATGCATTCCCATGGCACAGGACCCTGCTCGTGGCTCTATGATCATCTAGTCCCTCAGAAGAACCATCACTGGGGCTTACCCCCACCATTTCCAAGCAGGCATATGCCTTTGCCCCACAGCCTTCAGGATTTGCATCATAAAAACTAGGAGATGAAATATAAATTATGCATCAATTCTGTTTCATCTCCACTCGACTATAAGCTTCCCAAGGTCAGACAACATAAATTATTCAACTCTTTATCCTGAGTATGGTGTTTGGTACCCAATAGTCTCTCAATAAATGCCTGCTGAATAAATGGAAGGCTGAATCACTGTTTATCACTGAATGTTAAATTATTTAAAATAATTTTAATAAATTTAAGTATTATTCCTTAGTTAATTTGCTTATATAAATATGAGCATGATAGAGGGCCTCAGCATGTGTGTGCGCATGTGCGTGTGTGTAATTTTATGTAGCTTTGGCATCATTATGATTCCAAATTTAACTTTTTCATAGAGAAGAAGAACTCAGGTGCCCTTGCCTCAGTTTTCAGGATCCAGTTGACATAGACAGGAACTTAGCGGCATAAGAACTTACCTGCTGAGTTTCCGTACCTTCTCCTTTAACAAACCATCCAGCTCTTGCATATGTCCTGACGAACCACAACCCACTACATGATATATACCACTACTCGGAATCTGTGTGACTCGACATCTCTGCTCCAGGTTTGGAGAAGCTCGCCTCTGACTCATAATGCCTTCTATCCTGCCTGCCCAGGATCTTCAAGTAATAAATCTCTCAATGTCTTTACTGTTCTAACAGTGTAATAAATCGTGCTTCCTATCTGAGAAACTAAAGGCTACCACAGGATCCTACCCTGAGATATAGGGAATGCATGGTCAGACTCCCAGTGCCAGAGTGAGAGTTGGAGAGTATAACCTGAATATGAACTGGATGAGAGACACAGGGCGCCTACTAGTATTAACAAGGTTCCTGTGCAAGGGATTCCTTTGCTGGCATTTGAGACAACTTACTATACAATGCTGCCTTCCAGGAAGATTCTATGGCAGGCATACTCTACACCCTCCTCTACCTCCCCTTCATTCCCCATATATGAAGGGTACTAGCCACTCTAGTACTGTAACCCTGCCAATTTTTTCTAGGAGCTGCCAATTCTGTATTTCAAACGAGGCACGGCTTAGCCTATTAATTCTTAGAACAAAGATCATTATAAACATAGTTTCATTCTATGACTATCATACTCGAGCATTAGGGAGACTAAAGTGACTACAGACAAAATAATGCATTGCTAATTCCAAACAGCTTGGGTTATAAATGTATAACTATTTTGGGAGAGAAATATGTTTAAAATAACAAGCATCATATAATGTAGACAACGCGTTTCTCTGCCTATATTATAGCCTTTATGTTTATGCACCAGTTACAATAAATAGCAGCAAAAAATAAAATTAGCACGTTGGATTGATTGAGAGAAGTTGCTTTCTCTCCTGAACGAATAATTATTATTTATATCTTCAAATCATTACCTGCCCACAGGCAAAAATTTAAATGGCTCTGTAAGCAAATGAAATTTTAATTTCTAACTTTAATAATTGCTTACATGGTAGGAAATTTCAAACACAGAGTATTGTATCTGAGATGCTGCCATTTTAAAATCATGAGTTGCTATATGCTTTTCTCACGGAAGTCACTTTGCAAAATGAACTTGTCGACAAATTTGTACTCCCACATGTCCCCAACACAAGTGTGCATCCAGCCCCTTTCTCCAAAAGATTAAATTTATATTAGAAATATGACAACTATTTCTAAGAAGCTTAGAGTTAAATATAAAACATGAGGGGGATTTAGGAAAAAAACTACACAAAAGAACACTTTCTTAAGTCTTCTAATACTCAATTTTAAAGTTTCTCAGACTGATTTTATAGAGGGAAAGTGTGTTTTTCTGACATGAACACAGGGGGGTGCCCCCCCGGACCATCTGCAGAGCCCACAGGCTGCTGCTCCTCAAGGATCACTGCTTGCAGGGCCCCCGTGGTCGTCTTTTCTATTTGATTAAAAGCACTAAGAGGTGAAAGAATTTGATTCAGGGCCACTGGCCTCAAGGCTCCTGAAGCCCCCGTCTGACTAGTGCAGCTTACATAGGATGTCTTAGAAGGGAAACATACTAAGCAAACCAAAACTCAGCCATACACCATGCTCCAGAGCAAACTGCTAACAGATGCACCTCTGCCTGCCTCATGGGTGAAAAGGGATGCAAGAGTAATAGGAAGGAAATACATATACAAGCTTCTAAGTCTACTCCAGTACTACTTAAAATACGGCCATTAAAAGCACTTGAAAGATGGACAGGTGTCAATCAGAGGGTGAGGGCTCTCCATCATGGAGACCTCCTGCTCCAGCCTGCACACTCACTGCTGCCTGGCTGGCCTTCAAAGACTGTCCTTGTCTTCTTTAAGGTGCCTAGACTTTAGAACTATAGTTCTTATCTATCTAATGACATTTGAAATCTGCTAAAGAATGTATGTCTAAAAGATATAGCTATATGTGGTAACTAGATAAGCTCTTCTGTAAGGTTTGACTCTGTTCTTCCAGTCAGTCAGGATTCCTTACAGATCTCCAATGGTGGCTATGCTCACTGCAAAAAGGGTATCCAAGGACTTGAAGACATCATTGCCCTTTGGAGATACACAAATGAAATTTATTTTTTTCTAGAATTTGTTTTATTATTTTAAATTGCATGTGTATCTGGTATATTCATGTGAGCACAGATTGCTGTGAAGGCGAATTGATCCACTTGGATCTGGAATTACCGGTGATTGTGAGATGCTGGGAGCGGGTTCTGGAAAGCAAACTCAGGTCCTCTGCAAGAGCAGTAAGTGATCTTATTGCCACGCAAGACATCTTTCCAGCTGGCACAAGGAATTTCAAAGCATGACCTTTTTCATCACTGATAGGGCTGGTATAACTTTGGTTTATTGAAAGAAACTCACAAATGAAAAACAAAAAGAGGCAAGAACTTCATTGTCCCATGCCAAATACGTGAGCTTCCTCTCACAAGTGACTCAGCAAAATAAAGGTGCACATTATTACTGGAAGGGTTTGAAACAGTCTCTGCAAATGCAGTAACTACTGGGCATAATGTACCCTCCATACCTTAAAGTGTCTTTGGGCTTCTTAATCTGAGGTAGGTATGAATTGAAAACAAGCATAGTACAGATATGGCTTCATAAAATTCTCTTACATCCAGCATAGGAAAGTTAGAAAAACTAGTAGGCAGATTCACACACAATGTGATTTAAAATAATTGCCAACAAGGTAGTCAGAGCTTCAGAAGAATACTAATTTGAAAAACGAGGGGTTTGCTAGCCATTTTATTTATTTATTTATTTATTTGCTGACCATTTTATTCCTTTGCCTTTCTGTGCTAGCACATTCCTCCCTATACTGCCAGTGAGGACAGAGAGTGAGACTTCGCTGCAGTTATCTAGGCCCAAAAGTGACTCCTATTGTCCTAACTTGGCTCTTCGTGGATGATAAAGAAAACCTATTTTCAGCTAAAAACTCCTGCAAAACTTATCAAAATATCACGTTTTAAACATGCCGTCCTCTATACTGCTGTTTTTAGAATCTTCTGCCCATCGTTCTTACACTGAAACACATGAACAACGTTAGGAGGTGCTCATCAGCATAGGACTGCCACGCCTTTCGTCATGTATATAAGCTAGTCCTCAAAGTTAAACACCAATAAAACATAATTGTTTGTCTTATTATCAAGCCATCTTCATAGCTTTCTAAGTGTACAGAAGAATTGTGTATCAGTTTAACAAAAAGGCTAAATGATTTTCAGAATACACCCCTGGGTTACATTTTATAAAGTCAGCCTCACGGTCGCATTAAATACATATTGACTGGTCACCTGTTGTGCTCCTGAGACTAAGGCATAAATATGGAAGGACAAAGTTCCGGATAATAATGCATGAAAGTTTAAAGAAAGTATCACACACCAAATCGCTTTTTAAAATATGGTCACAAGTTCTGACCTGGGAAAGAAATGTACTTGGCCCTTTCAGGGAGTGTGCTAGAGGAGGGAATATGGGAACACTAAAGCTGAGTTTAGGTAGATGGGTGATAGATAAATATTGGCTAAAATAATCTTACTAGACATCTGTGTGTGTGTGTGTGTGTGTGTGTGTGTGTATGCATGAGCTAAGACACAGTGGCAAGAATACAGCACACGTGAAAACTCATTAGAGGTCTGTTACTGCAGAAACTGAGATGAGCAAGCAAGCAAGAATAAGAGAGAGATAAGTTAATCAGGAGCAGGGTTCTGATTCCCACTTTATGAGTGTGAACAGGACAGGTGTACCCTCTCCACCTTGGCAATTCTTCCAATGACCTGGAGGAGGCAATAAAGGAATTTAGGTTTGGATGAGCTGAGATTGTTATAATAGCCAATAAATTGAATAATCGTTTATAAACACTAGTGGTGTAGGGGGAGGGGAGGGTTGGAACAAAATTGAGGTTGGAAGTGGTCTATGCCAGATGAGGAAATAAGAGATGTATTTTCTTACTTAAAACAAGAAAACTAACTTTACTAAAGTTAATTTGATTGGTCTTATGACTTTGGGCCATAAAGTTGCCACAACGTCACAGATAAAGCATTTGTCCCCACTAGTGGGCAGACTTTTCTCATTGCACCCACCTGCCCTGGGAACCCTGGCAACCAGGGCTGAACACTTTGTTCAGAAGATCAACAGCAAGCACTACTCCTGGAAGAGGCAGTCAGCCCTGGAGCAGAGGTAACATGCACATCTCATTAACCACGGCTCCCAAATTCACTTTCTCCAAATTGATGCTTTGATACTTATACAATGAGATTGAGAGTGGGATCCAAACTAGACTCAGGAACCCTGCCTGCGTGTGACCACACACTGATACAACAGTCATAGCTGCTAACGTGCTTGTTCTCAAGAGGACAGAGCTAAAGTGCTTTGTTCCCAAAGCAAGAGTCTTATTTCTCAAAAGCAGGGACCTTGGAGACTATCACAGCTGTATCTACCTTTTCGAAAGGGACAGGGGCCTTCCACTGTGAAGTAGCCACTATGGGCAGCTGAAACCTGTTGGACCACTATTTGCAGTCATTAGAAACTTTTATCTTTGGCATCAAGGCCATTTTCTCAAATATTCCCTGATTCTTGTTCTACTGGGTCCTCCCCGTCTCCTTCTTAGAAGCAGGTGGTTGAGAGCTCTGCTTCTTTTGCCTTAGGGAACACTGCAGGATGGAGAGCAAAGGCTTGCAGAAGCCACGGACTCCTTTTGGCCCTCTATAATTACTGAGCTACACAAGAAGTTGCTGGGTGTTTCAGAGGAGAGAAAGATGAGAGCCAGGCTTCTAGAGAACAAAGGAGTAAGGCAGGGGCCTGGATGGAGAAGGTCGCAGAGGTGTTTGAGTGTCAGATCAGGGGTTACTTTCTGCTCTGTGGAGTTCACGTGATGGCTTCCTAGGTGCCCGGCAAGCCTAGGACTTCAGTCCTGAAACCTTCCTAGGCACAGACCACTCTTTTCCACACCTGAGACACAGTCTTAACAAGAAATGGGTAAATATTCAAGGCAGAAGTTAGGCTAATGTATGCAAATATGTGTCTTTATTTCATGGACTTCTAAACATAGGAAGTGAAACGTACTAACTCCTGGCGTATGTCTTCCTATACTGAAGGAAGTACCCTTGCTTCTGAGACAGGCACTAGACAGGGCTCCCTGCCCTCCTTGAAAAATCCTTCACTAACTAACCAGTATATTTTTAACTCTTTAAATATTCATCTACAGTAATATTTTAAAATATTCTATTGATCTGCATGTCATACACCTTTATAATTATCAAGGAAAAACAAACTATTTCTCCTTAAATATACTAGCTAACACTTCTAAAGTGCTTGCCATGTGCCAGACCCTGCTCTAGGAGCCTCATCTTTTAAATGTAATGGAAATCCAGGAAGCGTGTCTCACTATGATATTCCTTTGATGAAGAAGGCATATTAAGGCACAGAGGCATATATGACTTAGGTAAGTTAACTGAGCAGATGAAGGGCAGAAACTGGATTCAAACCTAGGTAGGTCTGCTCTCGAATCTGTGCAAAATTAGTTTCCAAAACAGCATTGTAAGTGAGATACAAGGAAGCAGACAGCTGGGAGTGTCGGCTAGGTGCTAACAGAACTAGAACCTTAAAATCAGAATAAGCAATACCGAAGCATGACCACATACCTTAGAGTCTGGAACTAATGTGGCCCTACCTTACAGGTTTCAGCTTGCCTTTCAAGGCTGCCTTAACCCAGGATTCTAAAGATGGGTGTAGTGACCGTGAGAAGCCATCCTCAGCAAGAACCTACTGAGGTCCAGGCTCACTGCTAAGGTTCTACAAACCCTTCTGTCCTTAATCCCTAAACAGCGAGTTTGATGAGTGCATGCTAACATCACTCCAGGTGAACACAGTGTGGACTGAAGGAAGTGGGATGGACCACAAAGAGAGAAATGCTGAGCTTTATGTTCATAACATTAAATCATTTTTCCATTTTCAATGTCTTTCTCCTTCTTTTTCCTTCTCCCTCTTCCTTCTCTTCTTTGTGACTTTTGAAATCTGTTCTCATGCTATGTAGCCCAGGCTGACCTCAAACCCTCCAGACTGTGCCTCCCCCTAGCTAGTAGGGCAGGCATATCCGACCATGCCCAGTAAACTACTTCTATTATTAGACTTCATGCACACTTTATGATGTGTGAAGGCTGTAAGAGCATTCTCCAATAATAGGATGATGATACAAGGAGTATAATCAACAAGGATTCTACACTTGCCCAAGATATAAGCTAAGATTTTCCTAAAACTATTGTGACTACATTTATTATAAATACTGATACAGTTGAGTGGGGATGACTTGTCTGGTGCTCTTTCTGTTAGGACTATGTGCACGTATTCTACCAATAATAAATCACAAGAGAGAAATACAGTCTGTTTACGTAAATTATTTTAAATGGCACAGCTGTGCCACAAACCCTCCTTTCTACATACATGGAAAGATACCACAGGAGACGTGCATATCAAGAACAAATAGCAGCCCTGTTGAACCTATTCAGGGTCATTTGCTAAAATTCCTCAACAATTTTACTATTTAATCTTAAAACCACAGCCAAGACACACAAAGGAAAGGTCCAGGTGCTCTGGCATGAACTTTTACCTTATTTGAAACTGAAGAATCAAAGTAGGCAGAAGCTTGAGAGCGCTTACTGTGCCTACTTGCCCCACTTTGCCGATGGAAGCCATTCAGAGGACACCCTCTTAGGCTCCACTCAGCTTCAGCTGGCCCCTTCTCCTATGGGATCTAAACTCATATACGGTACCATGGGCTGCTTCTCCCCAGAAACTCCGACTTCAAAGCCTTAGCCTTTTGCAACTAGGGGTGTTTGTTCTCTGCAAATTGACCATGGTTATTTTTCTTGGTTCTTCTTAGTGGACATTCTCCGTGACATAAAAGTCTGCAGCATTCACGGCTCTGGCTAGTCTGAAGCAAGAAGAATCATTTGATAAAGTATACTAATGCAGTGAGTAATCACTCCTTAGACTCCTAAATTAGTTTAAAATACTGCATACTTTATCTGAGTAGAGGAAGACATACATAGTGGTCCCTCTGTAACTCTTGGTTTTGCATTCATGGATTCCACCTGTAACACATTCAAAACATTCAGGAGAAAAATGTTGCATCTCAGTTGAGCATGCACAGGCTTTTTTTCCTTGCTGGTAGTCTACCAAGATACAATAAAAGTACTACCATATAAAATGTACATTGTACTGGGTCTAGAGTCTAGAAATTATTTAGCATATAAGGGTAGGATGTGTATGGATTATATGGAAATTATGTTTACCATTTGGACAAACTTACAATCATCAGCATAGCTCCCTTATTTATCGTGAGAAATAAAAGTAGTGTAAGCATATAGTGCATTATAATACAGTCACTTTAAAACTAGGTTCATAGTTATGTCACCAACATGTGCATGGACCTACAGACTATTCCTATTATTCGTATAATAATTTACAGTGGTTGTGTTCAATAAAGTGTGCAAAAAAAAAGAGACTAGTGAATTGTCAACATTCACCACAGTGCAGCAAGAGGACCCCATAAAGAGGACTCCAAGGAAAAGAGCTTGCCAAGGAAAAGGTGAAATTTTAGAAGAGTCTGCGTGATTCAGCAGGAATTTCTAATTGAGGTGTAATTCATCATCCGAAGTAACACATGTTCAATGGGGTTTGAGCTGGCAGTGTCCTGTCACTGAGGCTTCCTGCAAAAGTTCCCAGGCTACTTATCCAGCATGTTAATGCTCATCTACTCTTTCGCAACAAGGGTGTGGGGGAGTCAGGATCTGTGAAGAAGTCTGTGCAGACTTCACAGAGAAAATCCCCCAGGGAGAAAGTCCAGAGCTGATAAGAAGGTCAAAAAAATGCAGGGGAAAAGACAAACTTGCTAAACCAGTAGTCTTTAAAACTGGAGAAAAAAATTCCTGCCTGTACTTTGATTCTATTCCCCCTGACAGAAACTTCCTCCAATCCTTCTCTGCCCCATCTCCTTTTCTAAGCTATTTTGATATTTAAAATGAACCTCCCTAGGCATCAATATGACCTCCTCTTTATTCCTGACTGCTTGTGTGTGTGTGTGGGGGGGTGTTGCAGAAAGAATTTCCCAGGCTATTGAAGCTGCAGGTTGTATTCTCAACCATATCCTTATAAGGTCTTGGCCTCTGTCTCTTTGTGATGTTTCTAATAGCAGAGACTAAAGAATTAAAAAAAAGAAAGAAAGAAAGAAAGAAAGAAGGAAGGAAAGAAAGAAAGAAAAGAAAAGAAAAGAAACAAGAAAGAGAACACCATCTGACAAGAACAATGCATACTCACTTTCAGGAGTTCCAGGCACTTCCTCCATGAATCCATTCCTACCAAATGAATACCTGGCTGCTGACGGTCATAAACAAAGAGATTGAAGCCCCTTTGATTTCTATGCCAGGTTTTATCAAAAAAGCTTTAGGTAGTTAAAATTGATGCATCTCTTTTCTAAAGTGAGATCAGTATGAGTTCTTTTTCATTTTTAATACTGTTATTCCTTCCATCTATTGATGATTCCCTGCTTCCCTTGCATTTTTTCTAAGTTGTAAACAGTTTTGTAACTTAGAAAATAAGCAAGCAAAAAGATGCAAATATAAAGTCGTAACAAAATGTTAAATCCTCCAGTAAATGGGGGGGGACCATTGCATAGATGACAGGTAACCACAGGGCTTGCCTGATCTCTATGAGCACCCAAATAACGCTACCATTGAGAGTTCAAGACACATGACAAAATAAAGATACCAGGGAGGGGCGTGGTCTGCTGCCGTAAAATGCAGAAAGGAAAGCATCTAAAGGTTCAAGCCTGCTACTCCAGCCTGAACTACGTAGCAGTCCCATGTCTCAAAACAAAAACAAAAAACAAAGCAACAAAAACTCCGTAAGTTGGCTCTTTATATTTTTATATTTATCTATCAAACTACTTATTTACTTACTTATGGTTTTCCAAACAGCGTTCCTTTTTGTATAGCTCTGGCTGGCCTGGAACTCACAGATAATCTTCCTGCCTCTGCCTCCCAAGCGCTGGGATTGAAGGTGTGCATCACCACTTCCAGGCTTCTAACTTTTTATTTTATTGCATGTCATGGTTAGAGTCCATTTGCAATGGACCAAAGCATTGCCTCGCTTGCATAATCACTAACCTTGTGGCTTAAGTAAAGCAGCTACGTCCATACCATTCTACAGATGAGAAAGCCAAAGCTTATTAAAGAGTTACACAGAAGGCCCTAATAATTACACAGATGGTTGGCTTGAAACAGACTTTCAAACTGTAAGTCTTTACTGTTTGCTGCAGGTCAGGGTACTGAGGCTACTGGCCCATCATCTGGTGCCAAGCATTTCGTTTGAAGTATGCAGACTGCATCATGACCACACGGACAGGGCAGGAAGCAACAGGGCCAAGAAACTGAACCAGCTCGCTGTCAGCTAGGAGCCCAAACTCTTACTCAATATACTCTATTGCTTGCTGCGCGCTGTGTACAGGAATTCTCGGAACAGTTGAAATTTACATAACACCACACATTAACAGTCAAATTAAAACCTTTTCAGATGAGATTTTAAAAAATGTTTTTTTTTCCTTTTAAGAAACATTACTTAAGAAATTGGCATGAATCGTGAAGTATGTTTCTTTCTTGTGCTTCGATGATGATTAATGAACTCCTTTTGGAGAGGCAAGAGCTGTGCTTGGCATTGATATTATAAACTTCTCTCATCTCAGTAGCTTCTCTCAGGTAGGAAAGCAGTTACATAAGGCAGTGATTAATGAGATGCCACAAATGTTGATTTAGTCCCAGATAGCAAAAATTTCCTCTCTTAAATCTAAACGCTTCAGCAAAATTAATTTTAAGACGCACTACAAATAGGAGGGAAGTGCCAATTCAAGTTGAAAATACATCGTGTGCTCAACCTGAGTCCATATGTTTTCCACTTTCTTCCTGTTTTGCTAGGCGGAAAAAAATATACATATCCTTGAACAGTTTGAGATTCCAAGAAGGTGCTGCCATTTCGTTTTCTGAAAACCATTGGCCAGATTTGTTCTTGGATATTGCCTGAATTTAAATGGAAGATGTAAATCCTATTTAAATATGGGATCCTTGAAGTGCCACATTCCCGTTTGGAAAATGGCTAGTTTCCTTTTCAGGGGTGAGAGCTGCAGGTGGCGGTGGAGAAATGTGTGTGGACACTTGTACCTTCTTAACCTCCCACGGACGCTTAGACTACACAAGCAGCAAGAGTGATTCTTAGTTCTGAGAAGGAAGATTCTGTCTTCAGCTGAAGGCATCAAGCTGTCCAGACTGGGCCACTGATAACAGTAGGGACCTGAAAGTAGCATGTCTTTTCTCAAAAGAAAAGCAATGCACCCGGCAGGACACCAGAGTACTGTCCCAGCTATGTCCTCCCAGCCTCCCCCAGGAAAGTGTTTCTTAAAGGTAAGATGGGTTAACAACAATCACTTCAGAACCTCCAGTGATGACTAAAGTCACACACACCCTACTTTTGCCTACATAGCCATTCGTACTGTCACCAGGACTGCTATTCATCTGTTCTCCCACTGAATCTTCTGTTACATAACTCCATAGAGTTTTACATAACTCTAGAACGCTGGGGCCATCACTAAGTAAACTAGGATGTTCTGAACACTGTCCCATGGCAGTCCGTCTGATATAAGACACATAAGACAGTTACTGAATGAGTAACTGAGAGGTGGGATTTACAGTGTAGATATAGTTCATTCTTGTCCTGGGCAAGGCGGACAATGGGGACTTCTATCATGGTAATCAGAATGGTGTATAAATTATAAAAGCATTGAACTGATTATTTCTGAAATTCTCCATGCGGTGTAGCTGCTGCAGTTGGCTGTGGGTCACTGGAACAACAGAAAGCACAATGAGCCAGGACAGCCACACAAGTTTTCCCAACTGGATCCCTGAAGCACACACTTCCACACTGCTCATGATAAGGCAATATCTAGTACAGGCTTCGCGTTAGGCAGAAACTGAAAACTCACAACAGTTACTAACACCAAAGATCTTCTAAGGTCATTGGTCTAGTCTTGATCTTGAAAGCAGCCGAAAAAATGAACATGAAAATGACATATAATATTAAGATGCCAACTTTCACACCCAAAGAGAACAAGGGGAAGAGTCACTCTGAATGGAAGGGGAATATATCATTTTCTTCCTACATCAAAAGAAGACATGAGAAATATAATCTTCATTTTTTTTCATGTTTTATAAACAAGAAAATCTGATTGTCTCAATGCAGGCCACTGATATTCATATAAAAAGTTATCTTTCTAGTTCCACAGAGCATATATTGCAACATATTTTGTACACAATAACATGGCCTAAGCAAACCATGAGTACAATAAAATAAAAAACTACATAGTACAAAATATAGATTTTAAACAACATATGAAAAAGACCGCTAAAATGTGTAAACAGTTCAAAATCATTGAAAACATTTTGATTTTTTTCTTTAGAGCTGATCAGAGAATAACAGTTTTTACCTAAAATGTTAAAAAATTAAAGCAATTACTTAACTTAAAATAAACAGATAAATACTATTACAAAGACTTAAATTTGTGATTTCCATATTAGATACACTTACAGATGTATTAAAATCCCTAAACATAAAAGCATAAAATGAAAACAAAATCTTAAAAATCTTTGATGACCTGCAAATTTAAAGTCTATATAGAAATAAATATGCTAGAAAATTATCCAAACACTTTTTAAAGAATAAAACTTGGATTGGTATTTTTAAAAAATGTTAAAAAAGAAAAGAATGTTATTTATGTATCTTTCTTATAAATCTTTGGAAAATAGTAAATTTTGAAAGTAGAATTAGGTAAAGAACAAGCAGGTAATTCAAAACTAAGAATACTATAAGTATTCAATAAAAAATAAAAACAATTATCTTACCTAAAATGAAGTTTATATTTGAACTTACTGGTACTTGGTAACTATAGGTGGTCCTCAACCTAAGGTGGCCGGGATGTAGGAATTTTTGGCAATACTAAATTAATGTACATTCAAAAGAAAGCACACTTGAAACTTATATATCTTCCCAGTCTAGTCAAAAAACAGTACAACATTCTCTTCATTTGCAGCGAGGCAACAGACAGACACAGTTCCAGTTGGTTCTAATCAGAGGATAAACAACTGACATTCAAAGTACGGTACCTGCCTGCTATGTGTAAGCCCCCCGAGCTTGGTTCCCAGCATAACACAGACAGGAAGATCTTTTTTTTCTCTCTCTCTCCCTCCCTCTCCCTTACCCTCCATTCCTCTCTTTCTCTCTCTCTGTTTCACTCTCTCTCTCATACACATCTCTCATACACACACACACACACACACACACACACACAGAGATGAGATAGTATAGTGGGTTAGAAAACTATGATGCTGGTCCATTAAGTACATTTTTACTTCATTATATTTTGAACTCTCAATAGATTTACCAACACAGAAGACCATCATAAACTTAGCCCCAAGCCTGCCTACTTGGCAAATGGTTCAACAAACATGTTCAGGAAACAGTGATTAAAAACAGAATACCAAACCTTGAAAACTATAGACATCTTGTGTGGTGGATTGAAAGAAAGTGGCCCCCAGAGGGAATGGCACTATTAAGAGGTGTGGCCTTGTTGGAGGATGTGTGTCACTGTGGGGGCGGGCTCTGAGGTCTCTTTTTTTNTAAAAACAATTATCTTACCTAAAATGAAGTTTATATTTGAACTTACTGGTACTTGGTAACTATAGGTGGTCCTCAACCTAAGGTGGCCGGGATGTAGGAATTTTTGGCAATACTAAATTAATGTACATTCAAAAGAAAGCACACTTGAAACTTATATATCTTCCCAGTCTAGTCAAAAAACAGTACAACATTCTCTTCATTTGCAGCGAGGCAACAGACAGACACAGTTCCAGTTGGTTCTAATCAGAGGATAAACAACTGACATTCAAAGTACGGTACCTGCCTGCTATGTGTAAGCCCCCCGAGCTTGGTTCCCAGCATAACACAGACAGGAAGATCTTTTTTTTCTCTCTCTCTCCCTCCCTCTCCCTTACCCTCCATTCCTCTCTTTCTCTCTCTCTGTTTCACTCTCTCTCTCATACACATCTCTCATACACACACACACACACACACACACACACACAGAGATGAGATAGTATAGTGGGTTAGAAAACTATGATGCTGGTCCATTAAGTACATTTTTACTTCATTATATTTTGAACTCTCAATAGATTTACCAACACAGAAGACCATCATAAACTTAGCCCCAAGCCTGCCTACTTGGCAAATGGTTCAACAAACATGTTCAGGAAACAGTGATTAAAAACAGAATACCAAACCTTGAAAACTATAGACATCTTGTGTGGTGGATTGAAAGAAAGTGGCCCCCAGAGGGAATGGCACTATTAAGAGGTGTGGCCTTGTTGGAGGATGTGTGTCACTGTGGGGGCGGGCTCTGAGGTCTCTTTTTTTTCTCAAGCTTCCTGCAGTGTGACAGTCAATAGACTTCCTGTTGCCTGCAAGCTGTAGGACTCTCAGCTGCTCAAGCGCTACACCTGCCTGCACGCTGCTATGCTCCTGGTCAAGATAATGGACTGAGTCTCTGAAACTGCAAGTGACCCACCCAAATTAAGGGTTTTCTTTATAAGAGTTGCCATGGTCATGGTGTCTCTTCGCAGCAATAAAAACACTAGCTACAAGAGTTTGCAAACATGTTACTCTACACAAAGAAAAGAAGCACGAGGAAGAACTGTAAGGGGGAAGGGTCACTTGAGTGAGCGGACTCCACGTATTTCCTCAGGAAGCTTCTTAGAAAATTTCCCTCATGTTTTCTGAAATTTTCATAATAAACTTCTGAATGTAAAAGTTTAGCTTATTAAAGAAAGCCAAATTATTTTAAAGTTTACCTCACACCTTTAACTCATAACTGAACAATGAATACCTGTTGCGTTTCTGTCCCTGCTATGGTTACTCAAAAGATATCACAACAAAATGAACATGAAGCTGTTTTCAGAACCGCATCGTATTTTAAATTATATATTAAACAGTTAATGCCTTAACATCTTTTTTAAAAAATTCAACTTTAATACGTAGCCTGCCAGAAATCATCCTTCCTACTTCAAAACTGTTCGAACAAGCAGAGTGAGCTCTGCCAGAGTCATCCATCCAGTTTGTTTCGGAGCCAGGGTCTACCAGTTGTTTGTTTCAGAGCCTCTAATTAGCTGCCTTATCTTTCGCAAAGGATTCTTCTGGTGCTAAGTTTTAATCATCCAAATTAATTGAAATACTGTAGCAATTTGAGATTAACATTTTCAAAATTAACAATGCATAAAATAAAAATCAGCCATGAATCTGCTTTGTAACAGCGGCCACTAATGAACTCTGTGAAACAGAGCCGATCCCACTACTAATTTTCTCTGTCTTGTGCGGTTAAGTCTTGGGAAATACACTTCCCTTGGTCAAAGACAGTAGGGTTCACAGATCTTTTAGAGGTACTTTAGGCTCAAACAGTATGAGTAAGTTAGCGCCCACCATATACTGCATGATTCTGTATAAACCACTTAAACTCAAGAATCCAGGATGTAGCTTCACTCCCACGACTGGGTCCTGTAAGGCTTTAATTGCTAGGATATCCTACCACCTTCTTGGCTGACATGCTCTGGTGAAGTAAACATCCACATAAGAAAATTCACACAGCAAAGAAGCGCCTGGCTATGTACGGCAGGTATCGGGGCCTTCAATTCAATCATCTAAAGGGAGTGCTGCTTCCCAATACCTTAGTTTGAAAATGGACCCCTCCCCAGCTGAGTCTCCAGATGACATCTAACATTACCTTACATGCTAAATGAGGCTTTGGGAAATAACCTGAAGCAGAGAAACCTGAGTTAGACTATGCTCAGGTGACAGAGCCATAGAAACTATAAGATGTTATTTAGGACAACCTGTCACACACTGTATGGAGCGAGTGCAGGTGTGGAGATGCATTAGTAGCAGTCATCACTTCCCAAGCACCAGGTATGGACACTGTGGGAAAGTGCTTCATCTAGCAATCAATTTGACCTTCATTGAGACACAGTTGCTACTTATCCCTATTTTAGAGGTGATAAATAGAGGTAAACTCTACCAAGATTATACATCCTTGCTGACCTTTACCAATGCAGAACCCTCAGTATTAATCACAGCCTCTGAAAATTCTAATATAAGTTCAAATGGAAGGAATAATGGAATGGAAAGGGTTAAGTTCAGATGAGGGAGGGTAGGTCAAGGTAAGGGAGAATGCATGTTAAATAACATGAAAGGTCTTGGGAAAAGTCATGTGGAAATCTACTGTAGTCTCTCTCTCTTTCTCTCTCTCTCTCTCTCACACACACACACAGATTAATAGAGACAAAGTTATGACCTGTCCTTACTTTTCCTTATTATTTGCTTTCTGTCACAGCTGCAGGCTATGACCTAAATAATACATTCATGTCAATGGTTTTCCTTCCTGACCCTTCCAACACTTAGGCACCTTCTTCCCATTCGTTCCCATGAAATATGATATCTTAGGATCTTGTTTGCTGTTTTCTAATCAAATGGAGCAAACTGTACTAACACTGAGTAGGTAAAAGTAGAACAAAGAACTACTGCCTTCTTCTAAAAGTCCAGTATCTGCGTTCATAGGAGAATTCCAACTTAAGGTTTCACGTGCAAGGACACAGTTGGAAAAACAACCATGAAACCATGAGACAAGAAAACTGCTTCTCTCTTGGCTTTGTTGCCAATTAAAGCTGCCATTTGGGATCAGAGTCTATTGGTCTTCTCTGCCTCCTATTTCAGGTGATGCACCTCCTTATTTACTTCAGAAGAACCTACAAGTAGCTAGGAACCGTCAACTGTCCCATTCATAAATCTATACCATAAACTTCAGCAGCTCATCATAGGATGTACAGTACTGCTATTAAGTATGTTATGTTTTAGTTCTCTTTCCTCCAGCAAAAATAAATAAATAAAATAAAATACATGCTCGTAAAAGCAAGGAATTGTCCCTATAATATTACTTTTAGCCACACAGGAAAAAAAAAATGTGTTGGGCCCCCAAAGGAAAATTTGATCTATAAAAACAATTGTAGAGAACCTAATGTAAACTTTTCTTTTTGTCCAAATTAAAAAAATCAATTTGATGATATTGAAAAATAACTACTAATATGCTATTTTGTCCGAAATTTTACAAACTGTACTCCCATGATCCAGTTAATGTGATAAATCTATTTTTAAATAGAACTGTGATAATAATATAACCATAAACTAATTTGACAATGGCTTCTCTCCTAGGATCAGTTAGATATTACACCAAAAACTGTTATTGGAGAGTAATAAGTTTTGATCCAATTGGTTTCTTTCATCTAACAGTTGGGACCACAGTTCTGAAATGAGATTATCTGGCTCCCAGAAGTGGTTGGCCTATAACAAATTTTTGAAATTTCTATTTTTATCTGGTATTGCACGGCACATAGTTTGTCTTCTTATATGGAGCAGTAGTTAACTATCATGGCCACAGATACAGAGATGGAGACATGGGTCATAGCTCATCTTCAAGGTAAAGAACATTTTAGCACTGATAAATGTTCAAAGCAGCTCACTATGTTATGACTTCCTTTTTGGAATGCTTTTCTAAGTATTTAATACATGTATACTTTATCTTCTAAAGATAATATTATTAGTAAGATTATGCTACAAGTTTGTAAGTGACCCTTAAGTAGATTCTGTATATTATAGCACAAATATTTTGTTATCTCTACAATCACATTACTGCTATTCTTTGCCATCTAAAAGGACCCCCCATGTACACCTATGAATATTCACCTCCCCTTTGTTCCTATTCTAAAGTATTCTAAAGGTACCCGTGCCGCATGAAAGACTGGCTTGGCAAGGCATGTACAGACCTGCCAGAAAGCAGCCGTGGTCCTTTGTGAACTCAGAATGAGCTTTAAAAAGGAGAAATAAATCCTCAAACCGAAAGAGACGTGAGCCAGGTGCTGTGATGTTCATTTCAGAACTCTGTTGTCCTGGCAAGGAGAATTAGAAAGGTAGTCCTGAAAAATAACTACAAGGGGGATCAACTGCCTCGGTGCAAAACTGGTCTTATTGTTCATAGTTTAATAGGAGCTGGGAGGAAAATCAGCTATTTTAGAAACCAGAGCACACTCTCCAGCTTTGTTCACAGCTTAGATTTCTCATTCCTCTGCAATGAATGTTAATCGCCGGGTTCTCCTTGCCCCATTTTGTCATTTCAAGTTTATTTACTCTCAGTGTAAAATGTATATCTGCACCTTCACAATTAGGCTCCCAACATTTAGGACAGGATTTCTAAATTTGATGGAAAAGAGTTTTAGGGCTGACAGAAAAGACAGAAGCAGGAATGACTGATTAATATGGAAACATGACAATCTATGGAATTTATCTCATGTTGATTGCAGACAAAGGCTCGCTGACAAACACCGCCAAGAGGGTACATGTTTCCGTCACTTAAAAGAAATGGGTCATTTTTAAAATAAGCTTTTAAAGCCACAATTTTAAAAAATAATGAGCTGTTGGATTTTTCTTTTACTTTTTTTTCTCATCACTGTTTTCTATTTGGAAACTAAAATATAAGATTTCTCTACTGGATAAGTTGCTCTGTTTGAAATCCAATGTAAAGGAAGTCAACAATTCTATTTAGATTTGGAATGCAATCCTTTGAAATTACAGCTCCACGAAGAACCATATTAAATTCCAATTTAATACCATAAGCCAGCATAACAAAATGTTTATTTACATAAATGCAAAACATCTACACATAAATCAGTTTAACATTAATCTGAGCCCACAGTTTCTTATCTTTTCTAATTCATTTAGCTTATTTACATGGACTATGTAATTAAAGATATTTTCCTATGTTTGTAAGACTATTTGCTAAAATACTATGTTATACCATCGTCTAAAGGATCTGTATGTAGAATAGTTAAATGCAAAATTTCCTTACAACTAATGTATATACATAGGCATTTAAGCAACTGAAACCTGGTGTTTTATCTAATCTTTTCCTATCTAGAATATAAATATTATGGAGCAGGACAATGTTGCTTTTATAATTCACAACTTGTCTATGTTTAATACCACATAAGGCGTGAGGTTGATGATGACAGATTACTTGGATCCTGTCTTCATATAAGGACGGGGGAGCATGAATATCAGTCCCGCTCATCTGGAGGAGAGAACCTGATCATCGCTGAAGATGCATCTGCTAAGAAATGGCTAAGACAACTCCGAAGGGTATAAGAATGCAGCCTTTCCAAGTCATGGGTATCACGTCTATAATAATGTTGAGAAGGCAACAATGAGCACACAAGATTCATCTACTTAGCCATTATCTGATCACTTATTAGTCAAGGTTACAACAGTATACATAAGCAGATTAGGCTCAAAAGAGAGGAAGCATTTCCCATCCTCTCCATCTAATCTTTAAACAGCACAACAAAGAATAAAAATATGAATTTTTTAAAGTTAATGATGGTGGATGCACATATAGGAGGTGATGAATTCCACGAATATAATACGATTGTACAAGTCTAAAAATATGAATTCAATAAAGAGACCACATCTATGGCATCCAGATATACTGCATGCAAACAGAAATCAATCTTAAGTCTGCAATATTTAGCTAGAAGGAAATTATAAAATCTAAGTATTAAAATTTAATTGGCAACTTTGACCTTGAGTGCCACTTGAGGTGAAATATATTACAGCAGTGCTTGGATTTACTTGAGACTTATGATCTCATGTTCTTGAAAAAGGCCCAGCACCTCCTTGTTCCTGAAATAATTGATCTGTCTGTTACAAGTGTTGTTGTCCCTGATACCAACATCTGTCTCAGGAAGAGAGGTACAAATTGATGAAAACACCTTGCTATATATAAGTGATTCAAATGAGCTACCAGGATTTGCATCTGACATAATATTATATTTATAAAAGCCGTTAGGATTAAAAAATTGATTTAAAAAATTCTTAGCCCGGTACAGAACAAGGAAACAAAGTGAAACCATCGCGAAAATGGTATATAAACATTAGGTACAGTTCCTAGTAGAATGTTCTAAGTGTCCAGGCAAGCCGTAGCACAAGCCTATAGCTCTCATGTTTTGGGGATTGTGCTAGAAATCCACAAAAGAGAAAAAAAAACCCACAACACATTTTCAATTAGTGTTTTCATTCCCTTTATTGAAATCAAAACCTCTAACAATTATATCCAAAACAAATCACTCTCAACCATCCCCCTTTGCTGTATCTTTTAGTAAAGATAATCAAAAAAACTGTAAACATTGTTTAACAAACAGGAAATAAAGAAAAATAAGATAATTACTACGATTATGCAACTTTTGCCTGTTTACCTTTTCAAAATGGGGTCTCACTATGTACCTCTGGCTGTCCCAGTATTCACTCTCAATATAAATTCAATATAAAATTTCATCTGTTTTCAAAGATTTAACTTGCAACTATTGATTCTCCACTTGGCAAAGTGTCCAATATCAAATATCTTGCTGAAGAACAAATTAATCAACATAATTATTGCTACCAACAAGTATGTACAGTTTGCTAAGCACATCCAAAAGTACTGTTTAGCCAGGCTGTGGTGGTGTACACCTTTAATCCCAGCACTTGGGAGGCAGAGGCAGATAGATCTCTCTCTGTGTAAATTCAAGGCCAGCCTGGTGTACAGAGAGAGTTCCAGGACAGGCTCCAAAGCTACACAGAGAAATCGTGTCTTGAAAAACAAAAACCAAAACAGACTGCTTAAACTGTTACTTCACACCATACTCACAATGCCTGGGAGGCACTAGTACAAGACTTCTTCCATGAATACGAAAACGAAAACCACAACATAAGCAGGGAAGCAAGCTGAAAGGGTGGGGCAGCAAGCAAAGAGCAAAGTCCAGTCTAAAGCTGGAACACGCTTCAGAGCCACACTAGACCATGACATGGTATGTTACTATATCAACAGATAGAATTCAAACAGTAAGAGACAGGATACAGGTGACACGATTTGGAGAAAGGGAAAGTGGGAAATGGGGGGTTCCAAACAGGGAAGTGAGAGGGAGGTCAGTACAAAAGGAGAAGAAGGGAAAAGGGACAAATGCCACCAAGGTTGCTTGATAAAGTCTCAACGATTTGTATACTTCACACTTACCTAAAAACCATATACAATATATGTAAGTGTGCACAAACACACACATATGCACACGCGTACACACACACATTGTAAAGCAAGCTATGCACTAGGATTAACAATATTTCCCCCACAAGAACCACAGATTAACAAAACCTAGTACCAGGCATGAAAAATCTCCTTTAGAATGGTTAGTCACGGTACTCCACACGACTCCCAAAACAATGGCCTGGTTGCCTCTCAAAACTTGAAGGTAAACCTCTCTTGCTGAAAAGAGGGCACACTAAGAACAATGGACTCAGACTGTAATTTGAAAATCTCCTTCCTGTGGCCTAGCTTCCATGCTACCAGAAAATACTGGGAAGATGCCAAAGGAGAGAAGCAATTAACAGACCCACCTAGCTGTCATATCCATGAAACCACAACAACCTATGAAAGCACGCAGGAACCAGCGAGGCAAAATACCCATAAAGATATAATGTATGGCACTCACATGGTGGCGGTAGCCAACTGCTGTCTAGTTGGAAGTACATTCTGCTAACAGGAGGAACACCATGCCTAGTACTAGAAACTTAGCTAACTTGCTGAGGCTAGCAAGGGCATGGATCTTAGAATAGAATCTATGAGAGCTCCTTTGCTAGACCAGAATACTAATTCTTAGCTGCATTCTAAATCTTATCCTTACACCCACAGTTAAATGTAGCTAACAGCTTTTGTCCAAGAAGCTGCTTTTTTGCAGCAGACCATCACATGAAACCACAACTGGACACAATGCAGACATCAATGGATCATGGGAACCCAGTCCCAATGGATGCATCTATGTCACAGCTCTTGCCTCTACAGCTCAGGAACCAGCTTAAAAGATGGGGCACAAAGATCAGAAGCCACTACGCTGGGATGTTTATTGGGAATCAGTCACTCGCAGAAATAGCTCCAAAAAAATCGAGATCTAAACAGTGGCAATATCAATAGAAATACTAAGTAGGAAGTGGGGAGAACTTATGGGATCACATTCTTGAACTAAGGTAACATACGACTGCTGAGAGAGGGGGACTTAGCCTCTCCCAGGGATGAGCCCCCAAATTGGTTGTCCAACAGAAAGTGATCAGCCCTGAAACCATATGCACACAAAGAACAACTCTGTTTTTTTTTTCTGTCCTAGCTAGACTTTTCTCTTTTTTTATTGTTAAAAGAAAAATTTATATTTACTAACCTTG
>JAQHUG010000145.1:3201337-3218890 GCA_028555095.1 Dicrostonyx torquatus | reverse complement strand
TGTGTGTGTGTGTGTGTGTGTGTGTGTGTGTGTGTGTGCGTGCAGGCCATGGTAGTAGTGGTGTATCCATGTGGATAAGCTTACCTGTATGTGGTAAAAAGACAGAGTTTGAGACCTGATGCCTCCCTTCATTGTTTTCCCACTTTATTCTTTGATCCAGGTCTCTCACTGAACCTAGAGATTGCCCTTGCAGATCAGCAGGCTGCCTAGCTAGCAAACTCCCAGGATCCACTTGTCTCTCCATCTCTGTGCTGGGGTTCTGTGGTGCACCACACTTGGCTTTTATGTGGGTTCACGGTTATTCTACGTTTGGGTATTCATACTTTCCCATGGAAACATCTCTGCAGTCCCACACTTTGTGTCCCTCGAGTCCTCATTTCACTTGCGTGGAAAAAAAAAAAGCCTATTCGCTCCAGTTATTTGTGGCTACTGTGAAGGGTAATGTTTTGTGAAAAGTTCTTGGAGAGAGCAGGGATACAAGGAACACACTTAAACATCATAAAGGCAATATACAGCAAGCCAACAGCCAACATCAAACTAAATGGGGAGAAGCAGCGATCCCACTGAAATCAGTAACAAGACAAGTTTGTCCATTCTCTCCATATCTATTCAATGTAGTACTTAAGGTCCTTCCTAGCCAGAGCAATAAGACAACAAAAGATCAAGGGGATACAAATCGAAAAAGAAGTCAAACTCTTACTGTTTACTGATGATATGATAGTTTACATAAGTGACCCCCAAAATTCTACCAAGGAACTTCTACAACTCATAAACACTTTCAGCAATGTAGCACGATACAAGATTAACTCAAAAAAACTCAGTAGCCATCCTGTACACAGATGATAAAAGGGCTGGGGAATAAATCAGCGAATCAACACCCTTCCCAATAGCTACAAATAACATAAAATATCTTGGAGTAACTATAACCAAACAAGTGGAAAACCTATATGACAAGAACTTTAAGTCTTTGGAGAAAGAAACTGAAGAACATACCAGAAAATGGAAAGATTTCCAATGTTCTTGGGTAGGTAGAATTAACATAGTAAAAATAGAATCTTACCAAAAGTAATCTACAGATTCAATGCGAGTCCCAGCAAAATTCTCCACAGGCCTCGAAAGAACAATACTCAACTTCATATGGAAAAACAAAAAACCCAGAATAGCCAAAACAATCCTGTACAATAAAGGAACTTCTGGAGGCATCACAATCCCTAACTTCAAACTCTACCTCAGAGCTACAGTACTGGAATAGCCTGGTATTGGCATAAGAACAGACAGGAGGACCAATGGAACCAAATAGAAGACCCGGATATTAATCCACATACCTTTGAGCACATGACTTTTGACAAAGAAGCAAAAAATATCAAATGGGAAAAAAGAAAGCATATTTAATAAATGGTGCTGGCATAACTGGATATCAACATGTAGAAGAATGAAAATAGATCTATATCTATTACTATGCACAAAACTCAAGTCCAAATGGATCAAAGACCTCAACATAAAGCCAGCCACACTGAACGTTATAGAAGAGAAAGCAGGAAGTACACTTGAATGCATTGGCACAGAAGACCACTTCCTAAATATAACCCCAGTAGCACAGACATTGAGAGAAACAATTAATAAATGGGACTTCCTGAGAAGCTTCTGTAAAGCAAAGAACACAGTCAACAAGACATAACAGCAGGCTACAGAATGGGAAAAGATCTTCACTAACCCCACATCAGACAGAGGTCTGATCTCCAAAATATACAAAGAACTCAAGAAATTGGTCATCAAAAGAACAAATAACCCAATTAAAAAAAATGGAGTACAGACCTAAACAGAGAACTCTCAACAGAGGAATCTAAAATGGCTGAAAGAGACGTAAGGAAATGCTCAACATCCTTAGCCATCAGAGAAATGCAGATCAAAACAACTCTGAGATTCCATTTTATACCTGTGAGAATGGCCATGATCAAAAACACTGATGACAACTTATGATGGAGAGGATATGGGGTAAATGGAACACTCCTGCATTGCTGGTGGGAATGCAAACTGGTGTAGCCACTTTGGATACTAGAATGGTGATTCTCAGAAAATTAGGAAAAACCCTCCTCAAGACCCAGCAATATCACTTTTGGATATATATCCAAAGGATTCTCAATCATACAAGGACATGTGCTCAACTATGTTCATAGCAGCATTATTTGTCATAGCCAGAACTTGGAAACACCCTAAATGTCCCTCAACCAAGGAATGGATAAGGAAAATGTGATATGTTTACACAGTGGAGTACTACACAGCAGAAAAAAATTGCATCTTAAAATTTGTGGGCAAATGGATGAAGCCAGAGAACATTATATTGAGTGAGGTAACCCAGACCAAGAAAGATAAATACAATATATACTCACTCATAAGTGGCTTTTAGACATAAAGCAAAGGAAAACACAATCCCAAAGAGCCCAGACAACAAAGAGGACCTTAAGAGAGGATCTAATCTACATGGGAAGTAGAAAAAAGACAAGTTCTCCTAAGTAAATTGGGAGCATGGGGATCATGGGAGAGGGTAGAAGGGGACGGGGAGGAAGGGAGGGGTGAGGAGAAAAATATATAGCTTAACAAAAACGATTTAAAAAAAAATCTGAGTTCTTATGTGATCATGTCCTATAGTAATCTTCTGTTTTGTATTTTTATATACTTTACATTATATTTATATATAGTATTTCCCATTTAGAAATTCTTATCCATGATCCTTTGCTCATACTTTTGAATTTTTGACAGTTACAACAACATTAAACTTAACTGACTCCTTTATAGACATAATCTTAATTCACATAAACATTACTTCAACAGCTCATTAACTGATAGTAATGCAATGGTAAAATGAGAGGCAAAGCCAAGTACTGTACTAGTTCCACTTTATATCAAAGTAAAAGTTTATTCTGGCTGGAAAATGGATCAACTACCAAGAAGGGCTGATCTCATTTTGATGGGAAAGTTGATCTCATTTTGAAGCCTTCAGTTCCATCCTTTACTTTCTCTTGGTATGAATCCGAATCTACTGTGGCAGGAGGTTGTGTTGCTAGGAAACTCTGTGTGTGGGTGGAGCAGCTACTTCATCTTGGATAATAAGAGCTGGTTATCATCTAGTACTGGGCTGAATTCTGACCCAGAAGAATGGTTGAGAGATGAAGAAATATCTCTTTTTCTTTCCATCTCTTTTTTCTCATGGGAACTTTCTTTAGGATAGTTATTCAATTCTTCAAGTTTCTAAAAATTTTTAATCCTCAACTTGTCCTTACCCTGCAGCCTACTTCTTAGGCTCCTATTGATCAAACTATAAAATGCTCTTACCCTTTCAGGAACCTTTCTAGACAGTGACTTACAGGCCCTCAATGGGTTTAAGCCTTGCATTCTTTCATCGTGTCTCAACTGGCTTAATGTAATTCTAAGTGGTGTAACTAAGGTGCTTGGAGCCTTTGCCGAATTCCATCTCCAAAACCAGCAGAGCTCAGTGGGTATATTTGGGTATGATAAATGATTTTCACTGAAGTTTTAGGTTCCCATTCTATAATGTGCTTGTTTAAATACCAAATTCAGTCCTGTTATGTTTGCCCCCCCCATGGAAGTGGTTCTCAATTCACACCTTACTACACAATTTGCTTTTTCTTTTATCTGAAGTTCTATTTAAGACTAAACAAACCAATGTGCAGTCAGACTGGTTGTTCAAAAGAGGGGCCACATAAAAGCAACTACTGATGCCAGAATGGAAGGTAGCTAGCCTTCATGGCTTCCAGGCTATTGCCAGGATTGGCCATTGTTAGGAAGATAGTATGTGAATGCTATGCTCCAGTAGGGTTTGGGAAAAGAACAGACAGCCACAAGCCATACATAATACATGGGGGAAAGTTTTGATTTCAACTTGAATCTAATCACACAACAGTTTCCAACTCTTACTTTTAATAATTACTAAGATAACACTAAGCTTACCTACCTGTCAAGTGAAAGGTAAAATAACTATCCTTACATATAAAATTGTCTTGATGAATCAAAAAAAAGGTGACTCATTTATACAAAAGGATTAAGTGCCTTTACACAAAATCAAAGTCACCTCTTGGTAATGAAATCAGAGATCAAGGCTCAGTTTATGTTAAATTAAGATGTTAAAATGTCTGGTGGTAGAAGGCTGAACTAGCATTTTACTCTTTAAGTTACACCTCCTCTTAAAATATGCAATGCTATTTATAAAAGAGCCTGTTTCTGATGCCAATTTGCGGTGCAGGCTCTAGGTAACAATCTCCCAGGTTTAAGTTTTAGGATACTAAGGCAAATTCATTCCTATTAGAGCTGGCTACAGCAGGAGCAGGAGTAGCAGCTGACCTAGATAAAGGAGCAATTAAACAGATAAGCAAATGGGGATCTGCTTGGGTTAAATATTAGAGCAGCTGAGGCTTGCATTCCTACTGAAAGAAAAGATACATTAAGCCAAAGTTGTTTGCTCAAGCGATATTTGCACCCAAGGCTACTCTCTTTGTTTAATCTGGAAGACGGGGAGAAGCTATATGCTATATTGATTGTTGTCAGGGCAGGAAGGGGACTAAAGGGCTTAGTCACATGTTACAACAAGCAAGATCATAAATGACCCTGAAGTTGGCAATCTGGGGTTAGCCCTTCCCCCATGTCAGACTGGAAGAAGGAAACGCCACCCTAGAATTGCATCAGCTCTGCAGTAACTTGCTGAGAGTCTCATATAATGGTGCTTATACCTATTCATTACTATCACTGGAAAGTTTTGGCACAGACTTCAGAGCCTGTGTGAGTGGTGATCATCAAAGCTTCTATGGTGAACATGTAGAAGTCAAGTCGAGTTCAACGAAAGAGGTAGAACAGAATTTCTTTCCTGGCCTTTACTTATTTCCATGCAAATCCCCAGGCTTTAAGATGCAAACTAACTTAACTACCCAACCTTCCAACTTGCACACTTTGTCATATATATGCACGTTTTTCTTATACTTCAGATATACTTAAAGTAACAATCTGTCATGATCATGTATTAATATGAATAGATTGCTTCATTCAAAAATGTACTGCATCTTTTGCCAATCAATTATTATTTCCAGGGTGAATAAAGACTCAGTAGATTTGAAGGATAATAGAGCATGAAATATAAAAGGTTTCTAAACCAAGAGAAGACAACATCTAAAAAACAAGGCTAACTTCCACAATCAAAGGATCTTTTCAAGCCTGGTGGTTAATGTTTAGCCACATACTGCATTGTTGGAACTGCGTTTATATTGAAAGAGTTCCATTGTGGGGAAAGTGATAACTTGATTTTCAGTGTCCTACCCTTGGACTTGGTACAAAGGGATGGATTCAAAAGATAAGAAACGTGTTCCCCACCTTTCCTTTCTACACCAAAGGCACATATAAGCTATGAGAAAAAAAAAGTGGCAGAGACAGCAATGATCCCAGGAGTGGAGTCCCAGTCTTCCACTACAATACAGCTCCCCATGTAATTGAGCTAAGGCCATGTATGTGTTTTTCACCAATGGCAGTTGTTAAAAAAAAATTCTTTCCAGGACATGCTGGTAGACATACATGGAACTGGACAACTACATGCTTGGTGGGCGACCTGCTCTGGAGGATGTATGAAATGCCAGGCACCAGTGTATGTTCACTGAATTAAACTTTAAAACTACTAGAGACGGCAGTGGGGAGTAGGGGTACCACCTATTACAATACAGCCTAACCTTGGAAAACTAAATGAGCCCTGCCCTCTTGGTTAATTAAAAGTCAAATTCACATGACCATCTGGTGATCAAGATGATGTTAATGATTGGCAAGGAAGTGGGACAGGAGAACTAAGAAAAAGAAGGGCTGAATTTGGATTGCTAAGGAGGAAAGAGGGAATATTCCATCTAGAGGTAGCAATAAGAGCCAAATAAGAATCCTAACAATGGAATTGACTGGATCAGGAAGTAGGTTCACATGAACGAAGCTTTTTAAAAAAAACACCAGGTGTTGTGTGAGTTGTTCATTTTCTTGCCTCTTGCTAACCTATACCAGGTGTACTGCCTGGTGATCAATGCTTGGGGCATAATTCTTCCCTTGCATAACTACCCAGAAAGGAATGTAAAAGGTCTACTTAGTTTATTTCATTCTTAAAGCACAAGCCAATGAATCACAGAATGAGGATTTATTATTTTTAGCTATTTTTATTTATTTATTTCCTTTGCCTACCATCGTTTCAAGCTCTTACCTCCACAAGCATGGAACCCAAACCCGCATAAACTTCCATACTGTTTCTCAACCTAAGATGATAATGATCTTCAGGACCCAGGAACCTGACCCAGTCATCTGTCCATCCCTTGAGTTGCTTATCCATCCACATATCCACACACCAAGTCTTCCCTGAGGTCAAAACATCAACTGCATATGGTTGAGCCTAATTAGAGAGATCAGCCAGATGGCAGTCATCATAAATGTGATAAATGCCTTGATAAAGTTAATTATAAGATGCCGGGAAAACAGAGATAACTGGTAGACTAAGAAAAGCCAGGCATGCAAAGTACCAGAAAGTCTTCCAAGTGGGGTAATAGTTGCACTGACTTTTCAAACTGAACAGAGTGAGGAAGGAAAGATTAAAAGAGAAACAAAGCAGATAAATGAGAAAAGAAGTTGAAGAACTATGAACAGACAGAAATCCAAGGTTGGTTGGAGAAGTTAAGGGATGGTCAAAGGAGGGGCAGAAAAACGACGCAGAACTATGTGTGCTGTTGGGGAAGTTTGGACAGTATTCTGTAGGAAATGGTAAGAAGTGAGTGATATAATAACAATGGATTCTGAAAGATGAGTCCAGAAAGTCTGTATGAGGAATAAGATGAAACACAGAAAGCATAACAGAATCATTGAGGTTTCCCTCTAAATCAACACTGCAGCAGGAGGTTCTCAGCAAGATAGGAGAAGAATGACGAACAGACAAGCAAGGAGGGCGACACACCAACTTACACCTGAGTTTGGGTGAGCATGTGGACAAAAAGTTAAGAAAGCATGCATTGGGAAGGGAAAGTAGCTTTGCACCAGGTCCTGCAGGTTACTTCACGGCAGCTGGCAGATATATGAGCTGACGATGAAGGTGTGACATCCAGATTTCAGGGAACGTGTCCTATGTAGATGGAGCCAAGACCAGTCTTCATTAGATGTGGGTTACAACTTAAGTGAGAGAAATAAGTCCGATCTCTGAAAGATACCTATGGGATAATGGCGTGTGAGAGAGAGTTATCAAGGAGAATGGCTAACAGTTTCCCATAAGAAAGAGTGAGCAAGGCAGGGCCTGTGGTGAGATGGTCAGAGAGTGCAAGGATGTGGCCACGACAGCAATGGAGGGCTTCTGCAGCCTTCATTTGGACCCTGGTCTACTCTCTCATGGTGTGAATCTGTGCTTCCCCACCTCCCCACTTCCGTCTGTGCATATGACCCGCTCAAGCAAAAGCATCACGCTCTCCTTCTACAACTGTCCAAGGTTTATTACAATGTCACCATCCATATTCATCACCGTGCCCCAATCTACAAATGTACTCTGACACACACTAACCAGCCAGAATCTCCCTGTCTCTTGAGAATACAGTTAGACGGAGCTAAGCTTTGGAACTAGAAACCTCTATAAAGTGAGAATGAGTCTCAATCCACGATTGATGTTATGTGGGAAATGATTACATAAACATTTAACTTTGCCTTAAATCAACACCGCTAACTCGTTTTAAATCTGCCTGTTAGGGCAATCTTCCTCAAAGTCAAGTTCACCAAGCAGCACATTCCACTCCATACAAAATTCCCACTCCAGTAAAGCATGTCTCTGTCCCCAAATGTACTTTGCGCTTCCTCCTTCCTTCCCTGAGCCTGTGTAGCCCCAGATACTGCAGAAGGCAGGGTCAATGAATTGCCGAGCGTGCCATTTCCAGCTAGTGAAATGTCAATGAGAAACATAGTGGGCAAGGATTTTCAGATGACCAGGGAAGAGAGCATGAGAACAGCTTTCCCATAACCCAGCACAGTATCTATTCTACCACACTCACAGCAGACCTAGCAGCTCAGATTGACACTCTAGCCACAGTAGGTGCATAGACTAGTCCAAGGATGGGTGAGTTTGAAGACAGTGCAACGTCTTCCGGTTTCTAGAGGGCACCTGCTGAGGGACAGGAGAGAAAAGTGCTGACACAGTGATCACATGGAGCCCCTTCATCCTGAAGATGAGGCCTCTAAATGACAAAGCCAGGTCTGAAGGAAAAGGGAAGCCTGCTAGGCAGGCCTTTCATTTCATACTCCTCATTAACTGGGAGAATTCAGTCACTCGCTTACCTCTTCAAATCCTGAAGCAGGAAAGGACATAAAGAGAAGAGGGGAAAGTCATGGATACTGAGAATGCAGAGACAGTAGGTCAGTGTGAGGAGTCAGGGCAGTGTCAGAGACACAAAAGCCCGAGGGTGTGTGCTCATGTAATGGAGTCAGAGTTAAGAAAGAAACAAAACAAAAAAACCTTTTCCCTGCTTTATGGTAAGTTGCGAAACAGAGTTTAAAGACTGCTGCCACTTTTTAATGGATGGTATCTCTGTATCTCATTATCTGGAGCCTACCAGACTTGGCATTCATAATTTTCAGCTGCCTCACTTTCAACTGTTTATGAGCCTGTTTTCCTCACCTTAAAACGAGGGGCCCTAGGTCAGAAAGCATCAAAGTACTAGCTCTAAGGGCTTATATGGGGACGGCAGGTGCAGTCATTAAGAACACCTGGCCCTCATCCAGTAATTTAGGAATTCAAATCTAAAACTGTAGGTCCTTTGCAAGCACCCTAGCCCTATCATAAGCAAATAGTATGTTCACTGAAGAGCAAGGCATAGAAGGGTGGCACAATAAAACAAGGTTTTGTTGTATCAGGTTGTTGGTTGGAGAATAACAGCCCTACTGTATATAATACTGCTGTTTATTCAACCTCTTTGTAAACTGTCCTGACCTTCAGACTGATGAAAATGGTAACCTTATCAGTTTCACTTTACCTCCTTCAGCAAGCAGCAGGAGCCCTCTGAGCTTCCCGGCCAAGGGAAGGGCTATTCTAAAAACTGAAGGCTTTCTGTAGGATACAGAGTACTCAACACAGTGGGGGTGCTCAGTCAAGGTCAGGATCTTTGCTAGCAGGGCTGTCCTGGCCAGGCACAGAGGATGGCACACGGGCCCTCTGAAGAAGTCTATGAAGGAGCAGAAGGACAGGGTTGTGCTGGGATCGCAGCCCTCTAATAGGTTTCACCTTTTCTACAACTGTTCATTTTCTGAACTCAGCCCTGAAATAAGATATTTTCTGTTCCACTCTTCTTCACATTATCCAAAATAATTCAATGTCCACCTTCTCCTCTGGGAAAATCAGAGGTTGACATGGCTACCTTTTGAACTCAAGCTGTTAAAGTTCCTTTCTTTTGTTCAAAAACTCTTCCTGATTTTGAAAGGTCTTATTGATAAAACACAGAGGAACTCAGGGGAAAAGGACAAAGAGAAAGGAGAAGAAAGAGAAAGAATAAAGAGGCCAGAAAAGAAAGAGAAGGGAGACAGCCCAAGAGGAGCAGGGAGAGGCAAAGGCTATTGAATGCATAATTTGCAACGGGCTCATACAATAAGCGGAGAGTGCTATTTTTAAAAACCAGCAGAGAATGTTTATATAAATCCAAAGGATATATGCTTTGTTTAATGTGGAAAATAAGAATGTATTCAACTCATGAATTCTTGAATTAGTCTGTGTAATGTTTGCTTCTGGAACCAATAACGAATCTGATATAAATATTTAAAAGAAAGAAAAAGTTTAAGAGCTCAAGATAGAAGAATATTTTCCTTTGTTTTCATTACCGTTTGCATCAAACAATTTGGTGAAATATTTGGGGGCTGAGGTAAAGGAGAGGAGTGTCATGATGCCATCCAAGTGTATCCTGAGAACCTCTGCTTCCAAGCACACGTAAAAGTCAAATAGATATTAAATAATTTAAAACTAAGTCATGTAGAAAAGTCTCGCCGATATTAAACAATATTCTAATTGTACTTATTAATGATGTGTTCAAAATGATATGTTCTAATAAACACATATTAAGAATAAATTGGGCCTTAATTGTATTTAGCAAGTTTTATATCCTCATTAAAAACAGAATCCCAACAATAAACATGACTTACCAATGGAATTAACTCTGCCACAACTGTCTACTCTTCCCAGACATTCTTTGTGTGCCTTTGCTCCACACTTAAAGCATAAATAGCCTTGGTAAAATGTTCCCCTGCAAGGTAAAATTGGAGAATGGTGTATTAACATGTGCTAAATGCTGCTTATGTAAAATCATTAGTCCAAGGAATAGGAAGAAGAGGTCACCATGCTGTCCAAAGTACCATCAGCATGGGGACAGAGGATCTCTATGAGCGTCTTGAGGAAACAGAACAGGTCAAAGGCCGGCAAGGATCTACTGTGTCTCAAGTGGGAAAGCAACACCTCTACTTCAGAACACCTTTGAGAATATGGCTAAAATGTCTAAAATACTTAGCAACTATCCCAGTTCATTTAGACTGGAAAACAGGCCTGAGAAAGCTTACCTCAGGAGCATCTGACAGACTTTGCAGGATGTCACCCGGGTGAAGGTGTGCATCTTGAAGTCATGGAAATTGGAGTCTGCATAATCTGGCCTTATGTTAGATCTGTGAAAAAGGGAAAAGTCACTTCCTAAACAAAGTTTCACAACAAAGTGGCAATCCAAGCATCAAAGAGCAAAGTTCACAAAACTGCATCGAGAAGAGATGAAGCTCAAGCTAGAAGGTGAGCCAGCTAGCGTGCACTGGCTTTCAAGCCAGACGTCTACTAGCATCAAAACCTGTGCTGAAGCCCAGTTGTGTGGAGACCTGTGGCCCGGGAGACGACTGCAATGGACACAAGCTAGAACTGCAGGTCATAGAGGTCTCCACAACATGCCACCTTGGTCAGCCTTCTGGGAACCAGAACCAGCTGGAGATCCACGTACGTTTGGTGCCAGTTTCTTTGCATTGCCATGTCATAAAATTATAACCTAGCTGGTGAGATGGAAGGTGAGGCAAAGTGCATTGTGTTTCTGGATCTCATCTCTCACGAAGAGCACAGACTATATGAAAGTCACCAGAAGGGAGTGAAGTCATCCTTACAGAGAAGGTTGACCATCCATGAATCAATCTGATCCAGAAAATACTTCTCCCTTAACAATCTGCTTGCTTCACAGTCCAAATAAACCTGAACAAAATCACTTCGTGTTTGGAATTATTCTTAGGATGTATGTGCAGGCATCCAAAACTCATGTATATCTCAAAGAAACATTTCAGTGTACATTTAGCATATCCATTGCCTGCTTAACTGTCACGTTAGTCCTGAATATCTGGCATGAAGAACAGCACTGGCTCACAACAAGGAAGCAATGGCTTCCCCTAAAGTGATAGAAACAGCCACTACAGAGCTTCTACCCTGGTATGTGTTCTCAGTCACTAAAGTCAAGCGACAGAAGAAAATCAGCAATATCTACATTCGAATTGCTAGGTCTTCAAGGCTTAATGGGTGTGTTGAAAACAGTCGAATATAGACATTTCTAGAGAACTGTTTGCATTGTTTTTAATCTAGCCATAGCAGAGAAAAATAAAATAAGCCTTAGATGGATATGAATTAGTGGTACTTCTAGAAAGATAATCTCTTCGGAAACATTACACAAAACTTGAGAGACTGGGAGGTATGTTTGAGATTCTGATGAGCTAGGAATTTCCCTCTTAGAGAATACAGCATCTCTCAAGCTCACAGAGTCGCAGTGTAATGAAGCATAGCACAGGCAGGCAGGCATCAATCTCAGAGGTACCAGGAGAAGCCTTATGAAAAAACATTCACCAAGGCAATTGGAGTAGCAGGCACTGATGCAGAAGTGTCAGAGAGGTCAGCCTTCCCATCCATCTGCTGAATAGGAGCTGCTGAAAAGGAAATCAAATCTTAGGGCCATCTGGGTGTTCTTTGGTATGTGCTTCTGGTGACCTCTCTTTTTAGGAAAATGTTCCAGTGCATGACAAAAAGTATGGCTATTTCCACTTTGGGGTGTGGTGTGTGTGTGTGTGTGTGTGTGTGTGTGTGTGTGTGTTGTTGATTAGAAGTCACAGTGCCCTTCTTCATAGAAGGATCTAGAAACAAAACTCTCACACTGACTCCAGAAAGTCAGGCACCAAAAGCTGCATCAAAACCCATTTCCATAGCTGAAAATGGCTCCTGTTCATTTTTCTCAAAGCATCAACATGACTCAGTCATATATACATTGTCAAAGTTATTCTAAAGCAATGCTTGTTCTAAAGTGAAAGAAATAACATTTCAAGTCCTGAGAACTTAAAAAAATTCATCCACCTGGAGTTTGTAAATCTATTGGGTAGGGAATTGTACAGACATCTGTCTTCCTAGACATGGGTGGCATGCTTTTCCTTGGATTCACTCCAAACTCTACACAGTAAACATGTATGCATATATAAATATAAATACACACACATATAAGATACATAAAAGGCACACATAAGAATATGCATGCATGTTTACCAGAGCTGTGTTTGAGATATTTTTACTTAAAACTTTTACCAACTAACTGAGAATCAGCTACCTTTTCAGAAGACAAAAAGCTGAAGGGAAAATTGCAAACACACCATGGGTGGGTTTTTTTTTTTAAAAAAATATCTTATGATTAAAAAAAAACCTGAAAATATTGTTAACAGTGGTTGCCTTAAGGGAAATGAAATTTGAAGTGATAGAATAAAATGATAGGGTGAAACAGTGACTTTTTAAAAACTAAAGCTGAATATTATTTTTTCAAACTTTCAAATCAAACATTACAGAATAAACGTTAACTCTATGACCCTGGAACTGCTAGAGAGGCTCTATTGAATATAGAAGCACAGACTAGGGTAGGAATCGGAAATGAGACCACCTGGGCTTAAATCCTCCCTTGCAAATCAGAACAGAGTAACCACAGGTGAGCTGGTGAGTATAGAAGAGGAATACTAATAGAATCCACTCAAAAGCAAAATGATGTATAGAAAGTGCTTAGGACATTGCCTGGATCCGAGCTCATTGTCGGTGTGGACTGTCACTAAGGAAGCAGTAATAGCAAGTTCACCGGATGGTAGTGTGGTCAGGGTAACGCTTCCTGAGTGGCCAAGTTACCCTGTTTCACAATGAAACCCTCAGAGGATCTTCTCCTAAAACTACAAAGGAGGCTGTTATTCAGTCATGTCCTTTGCACCACAAAGCCAAATATACTAGTAATAATAACTACTATAATTTTTGTTGTTATTATTATTTATTAATATTCTTTGCGTCAAGGTTTCACGTAGCTCAAGTTGGTCTTGTATTTGCTATGAAGATGAAGATGATCTTGAACTTCTGGTCTTCCTGCCACTTTTTAACTGGGTAACAGACACATGTAACTATGCCCAACATGTGTGGTACTAGGGATCAAGCCCAGGCTTCACTCACACTGGACAAGTAGCCTTCCAACTTAGCTCTATGTCCAGCCTCGATAGAACTATTTAAATACAACAGGGACAAGAATTACTCAATAGAAGATGTGTATGCAGAAACCTCAGAGGATCTGATGAAGTCAACCACATGGTCTACAGCCTATGAGCTTGTATGATCCAAATGAAGTGAGTCACTGAGAACTGGAAGAGTAGAATGGATTCAAAGAGGCAAACCAAAAAACAGGGTTGTGGGTTTGGAAAGATGCAAGGCAAGAGTGGTCAAAAATGACGTTTAACCTATACGTCTAATGCATGCAGCATATGGCCAAGTTCCTCACTTGTCTTTCCACATTGACTTCTGACAGGAAATTTAAGCAGAATCACCCACTCACTTCATGTATAGCTACCGAATAACTACCATAAAGGCTTGCTCTAAGGCTAAAACAGAAGTCAGGTCCTTCAGCCATGGCCGAGAATGTGAAGCTGGAGACACAGATGAGCGAAGAGGTCACCAGGGGCAAGGGACTAGAAAAGATTTTGTGTAAGAAATGACATCCTATTTAGGTAATCCAAAAAGAAAAAGCCTCTGGCTATTCCATACTGAATTCCTCATAGTGAGGCAAGAGAGGGCAGAGAAACCAGAGACACTGTGAGTGTTCCGCGGAATGGCACTGAGAAGGAACCAAGTTAGCTACACATATTCTTTATGGAATTAATTTTGGATGCAATCTCACAGATTTCCAAAAAAATATGATCCTATGTTTTTTTTTAATAAACGCAAAGGCAATTGTGTGTTGAGAGAGGTGTGTTCATAGTCCTCGGGCTCTTCACACCTCCTCTGAGTAGTCTCTTCTAACCTAGCCCCAGCACAGATCCAAGCTGAGACCTGCATCGTTCCCACCAGCCCAGATACCTTCCCAGATCTTCGTTCCCTCAACTTCTCCCTGGGGATCGTAAATGTAGCACATATAAAACCCATCCACACACCCATCTGACATGTCTGATCCATCCACTTCATCTTCCAACCTAGCAATTTCAGAATCACAATGTGTCCCTTTCCTTCATACTCCATGTTCATTTTTCCTTAACTTCTCCAGTCCAGCTTCTCCTTCCCTAAAACAGTAACCAAAGTCCAAAGATTCATCCTTAAAGTTACCCCCTCAGACATTCAGCTTTTATACTCACACACACACACACACACACACACACACAATTACCTCTATTTCTGTGCCAATGATTGTGGTGGTGGTGGTGGTGGTGGTGGTGATAGGTACACAGGGTATTAGTGCCAGTTACCAGTGGAGAGGGAGACTGCAATACTTAATTGCAAGTATTATAGCCTCTACAATATGTTCCTTGATACCCAATGGCAACTTAAACAGACTTGTGAGGGGTTTGCCAACTGTGTAACTTTAAAAGACATCACCATACAATACTACAAGGTTATATTGCTGCTGTCTGCTGTTTGACTGAGGACAAGAGAGCTGATGTCCCCTTTCCAACATGCCTCTTCCTTAGTGAACAAACAGTGAGCCAGGAAAGTCTATTGCTAGGACTTAGAAATGTTCTAAGCTGGGGAAATGTGCTTATATCCTACTATTGTCTGCATTTGTTTTCAGAAGTCTGCCCTTTGCCACAAACGCAAGAGACAAAAGCAAAGCATGACAACTAAATACATTTAAGTGTTACACTTTGTGTTGGTTTATCTAGGTCTCTTCTTTGTGAAAATGTCATACCCTCTTGTACAAAACCTATAATTTCACTCACAGACACATTTTAAATAGTATAGTTACAAATATGGTAATTAAAAAGCAATTTTGTGGGCTGTGGAGATAGTTCATCGGGTAATAGCATTTGTTGTCTAAGTGTCAAGACCTGAATTCTGATCCCTGGACCCAGCCAAGAGCATCTCTAATGCCAACACTGATGGAAGGGAGGAGACAGGAATATGTGCTGGGGCTTGTAGCCAGTCAGGCTACCCAAACTTCAAGAACTCCAGGTTCACTGAGAGACACTGACTCAGGGGAATAAAATAAAAAGTAATAGGGTAGGGCCTATCTGATGTCCTCCTCTGCTCATGTCCTTGTAAATGCGCGCGCGCGCGCGCGCACACACACACACACACACACACACACACACACACAACTTTATGTTTAAAATTAACATTTTTCTCTATTTTAACCATAGACTTTAACTTATAAACCGCTGCCATATTAAAATAGTATTAGAGCACAGAAAGCAAATACTGGCTAAAGGAAAACATAAAAGAGCCGTGGCCATTCAGTTACATAGGAAATAATATGATAATCAACATAAGATAACATCTTATCTCCTGCCCTAACGGTATTACATGTATTTATATCTCTTCAGTGTACGTAGTTTGACAATTATTCAAAATATAAAAACTAATGACTCCATCTGAGTATACATAAAGTAAGCGATAAAAGCAAGGATGTTGGTGATTCAAAAACCAAAACCCTGAATACAGTTGGCTTTGTCTACCCACAGTCCACAGATATGTAAAATGTATGGGTAGGTATGGGTATGTTTATTGTTTAAGTTCAAAAAAGTTACTTTCCAATTATTCTTTAGGCAGATATTGAACATTCATAATTATTCTATTAAACTATTTTACTCTCAGAATAGTAAGATGGATGTTTCTACTGGATCCTCCTACTAACCTTTACTTTACCTCTGCTACTGATGCAGCAATAAATTATTTTAAGTAATACTACTGAAACTAAGCTGTCTTCCAGAGGATGTTTTAAAAATTGTATTTTAGCTTCAGGATATTTATTTATATCTGTGACTTCTCAAAACTTTAAAAAATGTGTATGCTATAAACAATCCATCATATTGGTAATGAACTAAAAAGTACTGTTCATTTCAACAGATACAAAAACAGAAGTTCACCCAACTGTATCATATAGAAGGCATGGAAGTACACATATGTAAGTACAGCAATCAGAAGGCTAGGGCAGGAGGACCAGGAGACCAAAGGCAGCCTGGGCTACACAAAGACACCCTGTCCCATAAAAGAGGCAACAGTGAGAAGATCATACATGCTTCTGATAAAAATGACAACAAACTAGGTAGTTATTATAAGTAGTTCTACAATGTGATAAGGGATATCAAAAAGAAAAAAGCCAGGAGCAATGAATGGTGCATGCATACGATCCTAATTCTCATGAAGCCAGGCAGAGTTATCATAAGCTTAAGGCCAGCCTGGCCTACACAGCAAATACCAAGCAAATCAGAGCTACATAGCTGGATTCTATTTTCAAAAGGAGGAAAGGGGAAGGAAAGAGCATACTTGATATAAAAACATCCATATTACAATTATTATAAATTAAACAAAGTTCCTGAACTCAGTATATTACTCAAGCTTTCTTTTCAAGAGTTAATCAATGCAATATGGCAAGGTAGATATGAAGGAAAGATGCTTTGAAAATACAAAATGCCCAAAATTCTCATTTGGAAATGGCATTATTGAGATGACTAGGGAAACACAAGAAAAGAAACTAAAGACTAATGAAGCTAAGAAAAGGCAAAGATACATCAAAATGGCATCTCATCTGAAGAAAGCCACATATAAGTGTTCAGAGCTCACCAGCTCAGAATGGAGTAAGGCACACACAATGCTCCATCCACACTCCCTAGGAATCACAGATTTGAGGGTAGAGTGGAGCAGTGATAGTCTGCTCTACAGGATCAGCCAAAAGGAAAGTGAGCGTCCACTGCAAATCATCTCTAAAACAAAATGGGACATTAGGAGTGTAAAGATGCTCTCTTACATGAGTAACAGCAGTGTCTTCCACCAAGGCTAAAGGGAGATCAGGATAGAGACTGACACACAAGATCTCTCATTCCCCACCCAGCCCCGATGACAGAACACAGAGTGACCATTGATCTGACTTGGTAAACTGCTTCTTATACTCTCAGAAACACCAACTAAACAGTAAAGAACATCAGAAGGGGCCAGCAAGATGGCTCAGTGGGTAAAACGTCTGTTGCACAAACCTGACAACTTGGGTTCAGTCCCTGGAA
>JAQHUG010000145.1:3166945-3201052 GCA_028555095.1 Dicrostonyx torquatus | reverse complement strand
GAGTGTGTACACTATGGCATGCGGGTGAGTGTGTACACTATGGCATGCGGGTGAGTGTGTACACTATGGCATGCGGGTGAGTGTGTACACTGTGGCATGTGGGTGAGTGTGTACACTGTGGCATGTGGGTGAGTGTGTACACTGTGGCATGTGGGTGAGTGTATACACTATGGCATGTGGGTGAGTGTGTACACTATGGCATGTGGGTGAGTGTGTACACACACAGGCACATGCGCCACAGTGGTTTAAGCTCTTAAAGATTACAAGAGTTGATTCCAGCTGTCAAATCAGGAACAATTCTAAAATCTCCACTTATGAAGAAACATTCTTAATTTAAGACTTAAAATGAGACTAATCATTTTACATCTCAAATGTATATGCTTTTCTATAATACATACACACATGCATGCATACACACATACATACATAAACATAAAACATTCAGAGTATCTTTAAATGTTGGTAATTCCTTTCTCTAACAGAAAATTTCTAAAACAAAATCTAAATATCGAAAAATGGCCTACTCTGTGAAACTGAAATTTAGCCCCTATGTCAGCAATAGAAAATTACCAAAACTACATCCACATGATCTTTCAGCAAACAATGCACAGCTCTTGCTTGTTTCTTTCACAATGTATTCCCTTAACAACATGGTGGGCTAATTATGCAGCTGGTTATTTGTAAGGACAAAGAAAATGAAGAAAAAAAGAAAACAATCAGGTCCTTCAAAAAAAAAACATTGAAAATAACAGAGTTCAGAAGGAAGTTATTCCTAAGGATTGATAAAAGGAAGGAAGGAAAGGAAAGCAAATGGGAGAATCGCAGGAAGTTTAATTTCTTATATTCCAAAGCATGCAGTCTCTTCTCTAGGGAAATGAATAAAGATGTCTGAAATACCAATAAAAAGAAGATAACATTTGGCTCTGAAAAATAGTATTTTCCTATCTATTATTATATATTACATTGCTTCATTTCATTCAAAGCTGGTTTTGTAGTAATTTCAAATATACATCCATCACTATGTTTCAGTGACATTTCAAGGAAATTATTGAATGAAATGTAAACTCAGTTAAGTCTATAATAAATTTACAGTGGAAATGTCAGATTATGGGTAATTTGGGTTATATTTCTTATAGACTTGAAATGAGGTTCTTTTTGGCATCCAACATGTTCTTTCTATTTTTACTTTCTTAATTAAACAATCAGATCTGCTGTTCCTGAGGTAAAAGGCCAACATTCAGGGGTGGGAGAAGGAATAGTGACTCCATTTATTGGTACCCATTCTGTCATTGTGTGACTCAAAATTGATGAGGACAGACAAAAATATACATGTACATTTTGATAGATTCTATTGATAAATGATGGAAATCACTTTATGTTAGATGATGATTCTGTTATTATTTTTGCCAAATATCGAGCAGAAAAATTAAAGACCTTATTAAGGTAGAGAGATATACATGAGGACATATCTACCCCCTGAAAAATGAATCAATGGGAATGAAGCTTTTCTTGTAATACACATTTTAAAACTTCTCTTTGCTAACAATACAATCCGTTTGCTCGTATGGCAAACAAACGGAGGGTTTATTATGAGCCAGCCACTTTAGAACTCTGGGAATACAGCAGTGAATTTATTTATCTGACACCTATAATCACGGATTTACTGTTAAGCTAGGCTACACTGCTTTGTTTCAATTCTCCCAGTAAAATTCATTGTCCATTTGCCTGTCAGTGAGTCCAGGAGAGAGAGGAAAACACAGAGAGGCATTTCAGTGTTCATGTTTAAACAAGATGTCTTGCCCTCTAGGTAAGGACTGGTGTTTCATGATTCTCACTCTCTGACCCAATACACTACCTACATAATTCAAACAGCAAAGATAACACGAATTTAAACTGTAGCAAATTGTAAATCACTACTGATATGGTATTGGCTATTAAATGTGTTTGAGAAGAGTGTCGATACTGTTTCCAGGAAACCTTAAGGAACAAAAGAAGAAAATGACAGACTTTCTAACGCTTCCTTTTAAATGTCTAAAATAATAATGCATGAAAAATGTAATTAACATTTCATCCTTTACATAAAAGCCTGTTTTAATGTTGCTTCGTTATTTTTAACTTACTTTTTCAAGAGTTTCAAACATGAGCATTGAACTTCTATTTATATTATTTCCACCCTCTCCCCTGCACTCCCCTGGATCCACTTCTCAAGTTCACAAGCACTTCTTTAACTATTATTGTCACATATGTGTGGAGATACCAGACTTGTAGACAAAACTTCACTATAAACTTAGAAGGATTTCAATAAATTCATTATCACTTAAGTCTACTGTAACCCCACCAAAATCAAAACTCATTTTAAAGAGAGTTTTAAAATGTTAAATCCATTTATTTAAAGATAGTAATCATATATATATAGTAACTTGTAAAATTTACTTGATAAAATGGCCAATAGCTATATTTCTAAAAGATTTAAAATGTATTTAAATTTGGTGTGTGTGTGTGTGTGTGTGTGTGTGTGCACGTACATGTGCTGCCACCATGCCACATGCATGCAGGCAGAACTGGAGTTACAGCCAGTTGTATCCATGTGACATGGAACCAAATATGGGTCTTCTGGGAGTGCAGAAAGCAGAGTTAACCATTGTATTATCTCCCCGTCTCCAAAACACATGCTTTAAAAGCTTGTTTGTTAAGATTCTAGGCTTGGCAGAATGGATGGGTTATAAGATACCTGTCCCTTTGAGTTCCCCACAAGCTAGAGACAGAAGACTCATATTCAACAATTGACAAGACAATCTGAACAGGACTTAGGGTCGGCTTCAGTCGGTTTCAGCACAAGAACTAGAGGTCAGTGAGGGCAGGGATGAGAGGCCAGGTGGCTGTCTTGCCGTGGACGTCACTGATGGGTGAGGGCAGGAGTGAAACAACAGAGATTTGTGTTAGAGTAGGACGGGAGGGACTGGGGTTCTGTGGATTTCCTCAGGCAAACATTTGTGTGGTTAAACAGATTGTGAGGTGTTGACCAAAGTTTTATGGTAGATAAAAGAAGCATGAATAGGATCACTATTCAAGACCACAGTAACATATAGGAACCGAGTTAGATCTGGATAGATAACAGGGCTAGGGAAGGACATTTAGCACACTGATTAAGGTAATATGATTTGTCTCGAGACCCTGTTTGGCAGTATGTCTATCCTAGTATGTTAGGTGTTCTTGGAACAGGACACAGGCTGCTACAGAAGTGGTGGTTTGATTGAGAATGGTTCTCTAGGCTCTTATATTTGAATGTTTGGTTCCCAGTTGGTAGAATTGTTTGGGAAGGATCAGGAGGTGTGACCTTGTTGGAGGAGGTGTGGGTAGATGTTGATGTTTCAAAAGCCCTCACCATTCACAGTTAGCTCTTACTCTGTGTCTCTAACTTGTGGAACATATATAATATGTCAGCTACTGCTCCAGGGCCAGGCCTGCCTGTCTGCTCCCATGTTCGCTGCTATGACAGTATTGGATTCACCCTCTGAAGCTGTAACCAAGCTCCCATTAAACATTTCTTTTATAAGTTACCTTGGTCATGGTTGTCTCTTCACAGCAACAGAAAAGTAACTAAGACAAGAGGTGAAGGTGAGAACCGACGGCCAATAATCCAACCAAAGACCAGAGAGCTTTCAGTGGTGGAGTAAGATGGAATTTGCAGAAAGTGTTGAGAAAGCAAATCACCCCTATGGACAGAGCCAGTCCTAAAAAATACCTAAAAACACTAGGTTGGCTCTAGTCCTTACCTAGAACCAGTGAGGGGGCATGGGACCAAGCAGAAAAGAAATATGGAGCCAAAAAACAGAAACAGCAGAGAGAAGGAGAGACACACAGTGCAAATGGTGCTTTCAAATTAGGGGCAGGTAAGTTCAGCAGATACACCCATCTATAGGAGAAAATAGTAATGCCCTTGTGATTGCAGGGAGGCTGGGGCACCTTGAACCTTCTGAAAGAAACTCAGTGTCGAACACTAGCCATCCACCCTTAAGCAGGAGCCTCAGCTAACTTTTACTTCCTCTAATCCCAGAGCATCCAAACTGCTTCTTTCTGAATCTATCCTGCAAAATGCAATGGTAGCACCTTCCAAATACTTTTAAGAAAAATGAATCCAAACCTGAGATGCAACTGTGATTGCAAATAATGCCTTCTTGGGACATGAAGGCAAGTTGGTACTGTGACCCACGAACCTTGGGTTTGAACTGGGCAGGATATCCAAGTGAGGTTTCTACATGAATGTCAAAAAAAGAATGAGTAGGAAAAGGGTATTTCAAGTCAGCCTGTTTTTTGCAGTTAGTTGTGCACGAGAGATTCAGGGTGTTCAGATACGCGAGTCAGTCGCACTCTCCACTGTGAAGTAGAAGATTCATCCACTACTCCAGTCTGTCTGCTGAATGTTGCTTTTACCCCCTCCAAACTAATTACATTAGAGAAACTCAGACTAAAACATTCTGCAGAGCGCACTTTTCTCAATGTCCTTGTCAATGAACTTCAAATTGTCTTGTGATTTGGGACTCCCTCTTCTACAGTGTCTATCCATTTTGAAATAATTTAAAGTCCCAGATGAGACAAAAAGCACACAGAAGAGCAAAGCTCAGGTGGCTACTCCTAAAACAAAGCTCACAACAGTCTGACTGGCACCATGATAGTCTATCAAAAATTTCTCAAAAGTGTTCTCAAGACATCCTAGCAGAAGAACTTCAGAATATTTACCGAGTACCTACCGTGTACTGGATAATAGGCAATGAAAATAGGATTAAGTTTCTGACCTTGGAGGGCTGTTTTCCAAGAGGGCTCAATCAAGTCCTTGAAGCCTTCCCAGTCCCAGCGTTAGGAGAGGCTGAGGGAAGAGTAAGCCTCAAGGTGCCCCCCCCCATAATAGCTTCCCTCATGGTCTTGCCTCTTTTCCAGATCAAGTCCCACATGTCCCAATTTCATCACAGTCTCGGTATTAATTCCTGACTTGTGCCCACAACATATAGTACTCCTGGGGCTTTTTTTTTCCCAACCAAATACTACACCGCCCACAAAAGTCCTGAGAGACAGCTTAGTGGGAAAGAGGGCCTGGTGAGGAGTATTCAGACTTGAGTTTGAATCCTAGCACCTACGTGGGAGGGAAAGCTGAACATGACTAGGAACTTGCTTGAGGAGCAGAAATAGGAGGATCTGGGGTGGGGGAGGCTTGATTGCTACCACCCCCTAACTCCCATTTACTGAGGTGAATAAGGCAGAGATTGATAAAACCAGACACCAGATTCCTCCACTGGCCTCCCGAGTACATGCGTACCCCCAACACACACAAGCACGTACATTCCCTGCCACCCAAACACAAATGCTGCAGCTACATTCAACCCGTAAGTAAGCCCTCCGCTGGCAACTACCACCCTCCACTTAGACTTCTCTTGTCTCTTTCAGTTTGCAACGGACGTTTTCTGGATCTGGGTCTCTTCAAAAACGGCCAATTCAGGGAGGCAGGTGTGAAATAGTAAGACACATTGCTCTTTGTAGCTTACAGATTGAATTGCTAGCAAAACCTTTTGTTATATTAATACTGTTAACCCTGGTTTAACACCTGTTAACGTGGGTGTGTGTGATATCCTGAAAGGTACGTCATCTGTTCTAATGAGCTTATGCCTATGTCCAGACTGGCCAGCTTTGGAAATGGGGGGCAGAAGTTGTTGCTAATCAGATGATCACAGAGTTAGAATACTACTCCAACTTTCAGAGAAGAAAGAGCTACTGAAAATTAACTCAATCACTAATGTTTGGGGATTTAATTAGTCTAAATACAGCAGCATCAAAAAAAAATACCTAAAAAAACTAGGTTGGTGAAGGCTCCAGGATTCTGAACATATGAAGGTGACTAGCGATAAAATATTCTGCATTGAGTTGTGCGTGAGAATGGGGGAAAGTTCTTTGTTTATTTCCTATCATACATAAACCCTTAGACTCGTTAGATATCCTCTATTTCTAAGATAATGTCTTTTGGTCTCAGGAACCAGAACCAGTAAGAAATGACCAAACAGATTCCCAAACACTGTACAGAAATATTGACCAGAATCCTGAGCCAATACTAATCTGGAAGGAAAGAAGGAAGTCCCAGTATCAGCCATCACGAAGCGCTCAGAATATCTAGAGCACACTGGCCCTTTGCCGTACATGACCTTTTTCAAGTAACTTTACAAGCAGCAGAGTAAGCACTGGTATCTTCATTTGCAGATTAAAAACCCATTGCTTAGCAGGCTTCAATAATTTTCCAGGGGTCACTAGACTAGAACATCTAAGTGTCATGATTCAATTATTTCCTAGTAAATTTGGAAGTTAATGCTTTCAACATTCCTATGACCTTGAGTTTAATAAAGGAGTACTTTAAGAAGTCTTGGTTTCTGGCATTGTCCATGGGGCCCATCCCTGAGACAATGAGCAGAATAGCATCCCCAGCACACCGAATGTGTGTTTATGGCTATGGTCACACTAACCCAATGCTCTCAGCTGCAACCACAGGATGCTTCATTCTAATCATCCCATCACAGTTCCATTCAACTTCCCAGAAAGGCATTCAATATGACAAGCAATCTGGGAGCCATGTTTCTGGCTGGTGAACTGAAGCTATATTAGAATGATCGGCTTCATAGAGCAGCCACAATTTAGCAGATCCAATTTTCTCTGGAGTCTCATGATATACTGGTATAATTAAATGTTGCTATCAATCACCATACACAGCTTGCTTGTACTGCCCAACCCTCAAGACAATGATGCCTTTCATATTTATACATTCTTTTGGAGAATAGCTGTTATGCCAATTTTTTTTTATTTTGGTTTTTCAAGACAGGATTTCTTTGTGTAGCTCTGGATGTCTTGGAAGTCACTCTGCAGACTAGGCTGGCCACAAACTGAGAATCACCTGCCTCTGCCTCCCAAGTGCTAAGATTAAAGCCATGCACCACTACCTGGAAATAGAACAAATATAATTCTTAATCAATAAAGAGCTTATATATGAATAAGACATAGGAAAGAACTCACTGCACCTAGCAGAGGACAGGAAGAGACGAATGAATAGTGAACAGTATTCCCATTTCCATGTTACAAAGCACACCACGAGACACTTTATCTCAATCTTGTGATTCCCAAATTATAACTCAGAGAAGCCAAGCAACTTGTCCAAGTCCATTAAGCAATTAACACACAGTGTTCTTAGTCACTTCACAATATTAAGTACTTTGGAGATCATAATGTGGATTATGAAGAAAACCATGCTTTAAGTAGGAAAATTATAGCTCTACTATTACCATCCCATCATGGGCTCAAAAGAGATGCCTTTACTTCAAGGTACCCGTAAGTGTTCACCCTTCTCTGTTCCAAACCACCATTCCTGGTCAAGAATATTTTTTTCTTCTCTACCCATCTCATTAGCCCATTTGTTGATTAATAGGGTTTTGGTGCCTAATTTTACAGTTATAAATTTGGCATATTAACCCCATGAATGAAGTGGAGCTGGCAGAATTTCTGCCCAGTTTGTGGGCTGTCTGCTCTGCTGCTAGTCTCTTTTGTTATGGAAAAAAGTTTTAAATTTCATGTGGTTCCTTTGGTTGATTCTCAGGGATATTGTTGGACTACCGGACTTCTGCTCACTACATCTTTAACTCGACCTAGATCTTGAAGATCATGTTTTATTGTAAGTGTTGAGTTATAGCAAGACAGTCCCTAGCACCTCGAGAGAAGAGATAGCAAGTCAGTGGAAAGCACCAACCAAAGGTTCAGAGGTCTAAAGAATCCCACTATCTTCTGCAACTGCCAGGAATTCAATCTGGTTGCAGCATGAGATATATTGACAATGGAACACTGATACAGGATAAAGGTCAGATTCTAGCATCAGCCAGGAATTTTTTTTCTTATTCCAAGGGTCATGAATGTGCACCAATGCCTCCAGGGAGATAGTCAGGTCCCAGAAATCATATTACAAAGCTGGCTGAGTCCAAAGTTCTGCAAAGGAAGCGGAAGGATCTCAAGACCTAAACTGAAACAATGACATTGGGAATTTTTTAAAGTCAGAAATTAAAGACAAAAACAACCAAAATAGTCACATGGATTTAGAGGTTGCTATTAAATTTTACTCTTTTAAAATCAGTTGAGTGCTTAGGGCATACCCTTGCATCAGGAAGATCACAAAAGAAGCAAACTTGCCTAAAGAGAAATAATAGATTGCCCCCTAATTTTCCTCTTTCTGGCTGCTTCTGCATGAGACATGTCACCATGGACAGGACCTTAAGTCTTCCCAATGGGCATCTGGGTGGAAAGGCTAGATAATACAGAGCAGAGCTTTCCTTGAAGATGCTAAAGGGTGGATGGACGTGAAGGAGGTAGTACAGCCCACTACACTCGGTCCAGAAGACACTTGGGGTTTTCCCACTGCTGGCCAAACTCTAAAACGTTTAGGCATTCTGGGTAAACCAGTTAGTCAGAGGCCCACTTTGTGGGTCTCCTAGGTACTACGTTGGCAGTTACCAAAGAAGTCTTAAGGCAAGGAAAATAGTTAATTGAAATATGATCCCTTTTCCTTATAGCTTGAACAAGGCAAGCACATAATCCTGGGATGTATGTACTTCTAAATAGCAATTCTGGTAGATGAAGGCAAACACAAGATGTTTCAAATTTAGGTTATTGCTAGACAAAAAAAAATCTCTAATGAAAGAATTTAATATTATGCTATCAATACCCCCGTCTCAGGAATAAATGATGATATGTGACAGCTTACCTTCGGGGCTGTGGGGGGAAATCGATGATCTTTTTACAATGTGAGCTCTGATATTTGCAAAGTGCTTTGGGTTCAGAGCAGGGGAAGGCACAAGCGGAGTCCACAAAGAGATACATAAACCAATCAGAGAGGAAAAAGGAAAGCGAGGGGAAAACTGCACACAGAAGGCAAACAAATCACTCTGAAGCAGAATTTTATTAAACTGTACTTAGCTCTGATCCTCACAAGGCAACAAACAATAAGAATTCCCACAGAAGAGCCCTGGCTCGGAAGAGCTCTGCTAACTTTCCTCACGAGGCAGTACTGACCTCTAAGGGCTGCCAGGCTCCTGCCAGCCTCCTTTCAGCTTCCTAGAGCATGTCTCCCACCTGCCTTTGAGAAAGGCAATGGTTATCTATCAATTCTCTACCCAATAATGCTCTGGCTTCTTGTGCTGTTAATATCAAAAGGCTTCCTCCGAAAAATCTAGTAATCAAGTTCCCCGGATCACACAGAGGCTGAGCTTTTTGATCACAGGTTCATAGTTAATGCCGTGAGCTTTACAAGAGGATATACCCTGTTGAATCAGCACACACTGCCAGTCTTGTTTCCTCTAGAAGATTCTGAATGCTAACAGTGCCTTCATTTATAATTAAACCGATGAAACTCATCCTGATATTATGTTACCACTGTGTGTATTTCCAAGGATGAAATAAAGCCTGTGCAGCCCAGAGAACTTGAAACAGCCAGTCAACGTCAGCACAGGAAAGCTTTAACACGCAGACCCATAAGACTCATTTTTCTCACTGCCATGACAAAATGCCTGACTGGAAGAGACTGAAGGAAAGACAGCTTATTTAGGTGCACGATTTGGTGGCACAGTCCATCGTGGAGGAGAGGCGGTAACCACAGAAAAAGGCAGCGGGACACGCTGTGTCCACAGTTGAGAAGCAGAAGGAGATAAATGTTAGTTTCATCTTACGACCCCTTTTATTCAGTCTGAAACCTTAGCGATAATGCTGCCCACATTCTGGGAGGACACTTCCCTCCTCACTTAAACGTTTCTGGAAAAATACTCACAGACATAGCCAGGGTGTGGTTCCAAAGTGAGTCTAAGTTTTCAGTGATGATTAACTGTTACAGGGTAACTATCCTGTATGTCCATGTCCACATATAGGTTTAAATACCCTCTTACACAGTGAATAGGATCCATCCAGTGTGTTTCCAAAGACCATCAGAAAACCAGACCAAGAGAAGCACATTGTTATTTCTAGGTAGACACTAAGACTAAAATATTTAATTATAGTATTATTTTTATGTCCCAATTAACTTCTATACTCCCTCCACTTTCTCTTGCCACAAGGGACAGAGATAAGTCACAAATGATATTCAGCATTCTTTAAAAGATGAATGAGTGAAATTTCAGGCCCAAGTCCTGTGGTCACATCTGTCTTTAACTTTTTCTTTCACCTTGTCCAGTACTCTTTGAACTCCAATATTTCAAAGTCTCTTTTCTATCCAGTTCCCTATTCTGTTTTTAGGCTAATGAATATGAGCTCCACATTTAAGTCTTGGAGTTTTTCTGTCCTCATTACTATTCATCTCTAACATTAGCCTCAGCTGCCTTACCTTTCCTCAAAATTATTAAGAACATTACTTATGCATAAATTAATCATTAGGCATTTAACCTCCAAACACCTTTATGAAATGGGGTTTATTGAAAAATTTAGATAACGGAATCCTCACTTTCCAAATAAAATGAAAAACCAAACTGCAGTCTACTAATAAACATTTAAAATTAATATTTGACAATTTTCCCAACCAGTCATATTTTCAGACCGTCAAGCTATCAGATCTGTTCACAATGGCCATCTGGCCATATTTTAAATTAAACATAAGCCCTTGGGATTTAGCCTTTGTGGGTTTTGCACATCTAGACTCATGTCAATATCAAGATTCAATACAAACCTAATCCTAAAACACTCCATCTCTTAGGGTGAAATTTTATAAGACCAAGGATTCTCTTAAAACATCAATACACTTTTAGAGTTGGTTTTAAACCCCCAAACAAACTCAGTTGGAGAGGAGTTTCATTATAATTGAATAAGGAATTGAAACTTGGACTGTGCAATGCATTATGCAATTAAGCACACAAGCAATTTAATTAAAGTTTTAATTCACTGCGGATTCCATTGTAGCCCGCAATTAGAATGTTTCATGCTACAGCCAAGTATTCCAGGGTCAGAAATGTCATGCTGAACGTTGGTCTGCACTGTCTACAGCAAGCATATGTTGATGTCAGATAGATGGTGGGTAACAGGGACTGTTACTGATCTCCTCGAGGCTGACTCTTATCCATCAGTTTCTGGGCAGGGCCTGGCAAATTTTCTGGACAGGGAGATAGAAGAAAAGGAAGTGCATGCTCTAAAGAAACAGTGCTTTCTAGCATGAGCTCGCCTCCAGGGGAGAAGGGGAAGTATGGACTAAAGGGCTTCTGTCTAGCATTTGATACCATGCGGCTCTGCGGAAGATACACTTCAGATGGAACTGCCTGAGTGTGAATGAGAACCAAGTCTGAGATCACTGAAGAGGTAGACTATTCGGAGGAAGGGGACAGCCACAAACTAGCTGGGGGAAGAGGAAGTCCTGCGGACCTTTGTGCTCCAAACCCGGGACTTGCATTACATTTCTCTAGAGAAATTTCTTCAAAATTCTTCGTTATGTGTGTGAAAATATGTACTGTGTCCTGTCTTCTACCCTGCAAAAATATTTAAAAAGACTCTGGGCCAACTTGTACTAATCCAGCACTGAGAAGGAATTCCTTCCTGAAAAGGAGTGCTAGGCTAATATAACCAAACACAAAAGTATCTTCAAGATAAGAAGTGATAATGCAACTCAGGGCTCAATTAGGTGGTCATTATTTTCTGAAGTATCCCTTTAATCTTGATGCCCTCCTAACTTGAAAAAGTCAGACGAATCCGTAATTCTTTATTACTAACCCTCGTGGTATGAAAAGAATTCATTAAATCATTTCATGTTCTTTTTTTTTTTCTTCTACCAAATCAAAGTTCTGGAGGTGGGGATAAACAGTTTATTTTTTTCCTTGCACTAAAAGACGTTGAGGTTGTGATAATTAAAGAACTCAATCCAAGCCCTACCACAACTAAACAGGCCGGGCATATTTTGTCTTAGTAAACTACACATGACCTCAGGTTTGCTTTGTAATGTATGCAACACTATCTCTAAGGTATCCAGTTGTTGTTTTGTTCTTTTTAACGCACTGACGACAGCAGATTTAATTTAAAGTGCTACTGTTCAATATGTCAAAGCTCAAATATTCTCTGAGAAGCTTTAGTGCATATGTATTATTAATGGACTATCAGAGAACAGACCCGAGTTGACTCTAATCAATGGCTCATCAGTCAAAGGCCACAGAAATGAAGTTTGGTAGAGACAGGCAATCAGAGAACTTTCTTCCAGATGGTCTTGTTGGGCAATGAAAAGAAGCAAAATATAAAACCTCCGAAGTTTGATGTTTGAAGGTAGAAACCTTAGGTTTCTTGTGGGTGTGTGCTGTGTGGATATGTTCATACAGAAATGTACGTGTTTGGAAATCAAAGACTGACTTCAGCCTCTACCTTGATCACTCTCCATATTATTGTTTTTTATTTAATTTTATTTATCATTATTGTGTGTGTATTTGAATACATAGTCTAATGCACAGGCTTGAAGGTGAAAATACAACTTCTGGGTATCAGTTTTCTCTTTCCATGTTGGGTTCTGGGGCTCCAACTCACGTTATCAAGCTATTTGTAGGCTGTTTGCAACTTCGTTTATTTAAAGAACTGGCTGTTTTGTATGGACAGAGATGGTGTAACTGTAAAGATACATAAAATACAAAGACTAAGGAATGATAGGGCAATGATACCTGGAATGTTGTAGCCACTTCTGAAGCAAATCATGTAAGTTCCTAAGCTCCAGTATTTTCCCAGAGGATAAAGGTAGAAAGGGATGCTTCTATTTGAACAAGTGACACAGCAGGTCAGACAGATGTCATGTCCAATCAAACTCTCCCCACGAAAGAGAATCCTTCCAAAACTGAGTACCAGGTTTATCCTTAGGGTGAATGAGGGTGCCCCGTGCTCTTCCTCCCTTTATCAACATGTGTGGTAGGGCACCCAGTGTCACCTATGTACTAAATAAAGACGTATTTATTTCAAACTCATCTTCATCCACCCTGATAACTGCCCAGGCATTACTCTCAGACCATGGAGCTTCACCTTCCCGATTCCTTTACTCCAAGACTAAAATTCCATTACTGAAACAAGTGGAAGATTAAAAACACTATCAAAACAAAGAAAATAAAAATGGGTTTGCAATTCTTATTAGGCTCATCACTGTGGTTAAGATGCAGCAACTCAAAATCATGATCTGAATTAACTTACAAGTTAGTATTTCATTTCCTTTGCTCTAAGGAAATTGGTGGAAGCCAAAATCATCTCTAAAAATTGTTGTTCATACACACAATGTTACCTATAATTTGATTCTATAAAAACACCAAATATGTTTTATAAAAACATGAAAAAGTCAACATATTTAAATTCTAAACCTTATTGCTTATCTAGCATACAAATAGGTTACTCAAGAACACCTTGCATTTATGAAACGAATTCAGGGCAGCTTTCTTCCCGGGAGAATGGCGGTGGGCATTCTTGCTGCAAATGAAGCAGCACGGAGAGCAGAAAATGCCCAGACTGGGGTTAAGCTCAGCCTCTGCCATTTGTTAGCTGGTGGAAAAAAATAGAAACCACAAGAAAAATACTTAATCTTTCCTCAATTTTCTGATATTTTTTTAATGGCTAATACTTTCCCTGATACCTCGCAGGATTCTTTAAGTATCAAATGAGGTATTATCCCAAAACACTTTAGAAACTTAAGGCACTGTATAATATTAAGGAATTATCACTATAGGCTCCTCGAGTCTAAAAACTCCACCATGAAGATTTAAAATCTGAATGCTTCCCAACACACTAAGAATCAAGATAATACAATGCTGTGCAAAGTTCAATCAAGAATCCCAAAATTTGTTCATAAACATCTCACCTATATCAAGTCAACAATTTTCTGCAATAACAGCATCTAGCATCTCTTGGAGCCTGCCCATAATGGTGGAGAGAACTGTTTTTCTTTTATCTCTCTTTGCATTTAATTAGAGCAGGTAAGGAACATTTCAAATTAAGTTTTACTTTTCTTTCAAAAGAAAATATGTATTAAGTACAGACTTGGAAAAATGTCTAACCTCAATTATCCTAAAAGTGGTCATCTAAGGGAGGGTTAGAAGTGTTCTGCATGGATTCAGGAAGGAACACTAGCCAGGTGTGGTGGTAAAAACGGAACCACAGCACTTTGGAGGTAGAGACGGGGGGTCAGGAGTCCAAATCATCCTTGGAAAATTCAAGACTAACACAAGCTGCATGAGACCATGTCTCAAAACAATAAGAACTATGACAATGTAGAGTTATACTTGAGTAGAGAGTCATTGGCATCTTGTAAGGAAGCATTTTCAAACACGAGAGCTGACTAAAAAGGAAGCAAATAATTACACTAGGAGCCTGGTCACACAAGGCATCCGAGTCCATGATGAACTTGGAAGAAGCACAATGTACAGTTCTTTGAAAAGTAAGTCTTCCATTGCAGGTACCTTTTTTAATACCCACAGTGGGCTGATAACTGTATGTGTGCCATCACATATGTGGGTCCTTTTCTATACTGATACCTCCAGCACCATTCCCCTTAAATCGAAATGGCAGGGGAAATAGGCCTTGCGATCCATCACTGGTTTCTAGCCACATGACAACACTGATATGAAAATAGGATTTATGAATGTGAAGTATATAACACATGGCTACCACAGGAATTTCACTTGTAGAATTTACCACAAATATTCTTGGTGCCTAGAATGTCTGTTGAGGATGCATGTGATACTCAAAATACATGACAAACTAATCATGAGAGATTACAGGATGTACTGATATTTAAAAGGTGTTTCAAATATGACCTTCCAATCTCTTTACCAAATCTAAGCTTACCTATTACATCATGAACAGAAGAGACAAAGTCCTTCCTGCTTCCAAAGCCAAGATTGGCAATTCCCAAATGCACCTTTATTTGTATTATACAGATCAACATCTTCTCACTTCTTATGAATAAATAAATGGTTGGTTGAGACTTTACTAGATAAATCTTATTTAATATTGGAAAAGTCATTAAGTGACAATTATGTCATTTTCCTCTCGGAAACCGTATCCCAAGTTGACTCAGTACAACAACCAATTCTAAAACACGCTTATTCTATGTGTTAGTCTCCAGACAAGCTGGAGACAGCACAGTCACCACAGTGGACAGGTGAACCTCTCCTGGTTGTGCTGTGATTGTCCATCATTAAAAGAAAATTAGGAGATCAAAGGCTCTGTTACAAAGGCTCAGGGAACCAACACGAATTCTGCTTAATAACATTATTTGCACTTCATCATAACCAGAGTAATGCTTATTTCCTGATGGAATTTTTGAAATCAATCCTTCACTTTTCTCCTTGCCTGTGACTTTTCCTTCCTCATAAGCATGTTTAGTCAGGGCCAGAAAAATGACAAATAATCACTGAATGCAACCAGAGATAGAGAAGTTGATCCCCACCAAACAGAAAGAGAAGCAGAGTACCACTTAATACCTCCTAATAGTTTGTCATGCATGAACTACTTCCCCATGTTTCTGGACAAAGAAGGATACTAAACGGCTCCACTTTATGACAACTGAGATTGTTCTGAGCTTTGCCCTGTCTTGCTTCTTTTCATGAATGTCAGTATAATTCCCTATACTAACTTAACTGCCAAGTTTGAAAGGATATAGACAATACATTAGATTCAGGGAGGTTGAACTGGCTTCAACATGAGATTAATGTGAATATGTTATCTCTGTGAGACTCAGCACCACCCAGAGGCAGCAAAGCAAATCATGCCAGCCTGAATTCCACCCCTGTAAACAAACTCTCCACACTAAAACTGGTCATGAAAGCCTTCTAAGTTTTTTTTATTACATTTATTCATTCATTGCATGTACCTGTGTGCAAGCATGTACATGTGCATATGTGTGTAGCTATCAGGGAAGAACTTGCTGGGACAGGTTCTCTTCTTTCACCATATAGGTTCAGGGGATTACTTCTCAAGTTGTCAGGCTTGGTACTAAGCACCTTTACCAGCTGAACAATCTCACTGGCCCATGAAAGCCTTTTCAGGTGATAGACTAAAGGTATGAGGAACTAGAAGAAATTTGTTTTTTTAAGTGTATATGTGTGTGTGCTCTCTATGTATGTACATATACATATGCATATATACATGCTGCTTAAGTTTTATTTGTGTTGCTAAGACAAAATACCCAGATGAAAAGCAACTTAGGGAAGGAAGCGTTTATTTGACTTACAATTCTAGGTTACAGCCCATAAAATCTGAAAGTAAAGTCAGTAACACAAGAATCTAATCACCAACATCCAAGATGCAGTCAAGAATAGAGAGCAATAAACACATTGACCCTTGACTCCTCATTCAGGGTGCAACCTAGTGGATAGTGCTACCCACAGTGGGTTGGATCATCCTATGTGAGTAACTGATGATATTCACATACATGCTCAACTGCTCTAGATAATTCCTCATTAAGACTCCCTACAGGAGATCCTAAGATGTACAAGCTGACAGTTCAAACTGAGCAACATATAAATATGGACAGAGAAAAACTGAGCAAGTTTGTAAGTAGGGGTTTGGGACATTGTGCTAGTAAGGATGACGACAGTTTGCATGAAGACACTGACAGGCTTTGGCTATCCAGAAGAGACCAAATCTGGTACCATCAAAGGTGAAACGTCACCTCTTCCACCACCCCCACACAGATTACCCAAGGAGGCTCACTCTTTAGCCAACGCTATTATACCAGTGTTCTCTGCACTCTCTAGTTTTCCTCAGTGAATTTCATACAGAACAACAGGCCCACGTGCGTTCAGGCTGGGAAGACCATGCTTCAAGAGTATGAAGATAATCACCAGTTAAAATCTTCTCTTGTCAGTCTTCTCTGGCTAACGTGCAGATAAAAGTTCAGTGAGCTATTGTGTCTAGTCTAGAGTCTTTGGGGCTCATCCTCATTCTTGTTTCCAAAAGCCCATGAATAAGACTTAATAAAGCAGGTGATCCCAGACAATCATGCTATTCACTTGGACAGTAAAAATATTGCCAAATAGATAACAATTCATTCAGGTTTGGTTTTGTTTTGGTAGAACAGAGAACATTCTAGAGCTAGATCACTGCTACTCGACTAAATAAGCAAGCAACAACAATGAAACCACAAAGTTTTACAAAAGTCCAGCCCTACCGTTAGTCCATGACAGCTGAGACCTTTGACAGTTGATACATACTGTACTCACAAGGCTTAAGCATTCTAGACAAGAACCAGTAAGTACACTCTAGGGACAAAACACACATCTCCCCCAGTCGTTTCTCATTTATTTCCATGTTACCTATTGTTGCATTAGTACTTTAACATTGATAAAATCCAATGGTTCTGAAGAGACTTATGGCCTGCATTGCATTTTTATTCTCTGGCTTCCTATGAAACATTTACTGGTCCATGATCTAAAGGCTAGTCACAACACATGCCCATTCATACAACTGAGAAGATTCGAACAGCCCAGCCCCCTATGAAGACAATGATGAAGAAAGAAGGCATTGGCATGGGAGGAGGAAAAGGCAGCAAAGGAGCCCCTGAATGGTCATGCTACAGAAGTCGCTTGCAGAGCTTAGCGTAAGTATGCGGAAGCAAGTAAAACTGAGCCAAAGTATACACAAAGTCAGTTTTACCCTGTTAAAATTAGGCTCCCCGGCTCTATAATTTCCATTCTCATTCTCTCCTTTATCACTACCAGTTACCACTATTTAATAAATGAATATTCAAGAGAAGCATTTCAGAAATTGGCCTCTGCACTCTTTTACTTTTAGGTATTCCCTGTAGGACTGTGCCTGACACCAAGTACATACTCAGAAATCTGAAATAGTGCCTGTAAAAATGATGGATGGGTCTTTCATGAAGCAATAACAAAGAGAATCTTCTCTTGAAGTTTCTAGAACTTTCTTTGGAATTGAGGGGGACACATGACATGGTGTCAACACTCTAACATCAGGATGGGTTAGAGAGGTGCTCTTGATGGACCATTGGTGGCGGCTCCCCAGAAAGGATGAGTTGAGAAGTGCTGGTCATTACAGGGAGCAGAAAGAATGGTTACACCACAGGTGCTGATAGAGTGCTAAGGAAACCTGCTGAGCAGTGGAGAGGATGGGGCAGGCCTTGAGTCTCCCATGACACTGTCAGAACACGTAAATTAAACCATAGAAACTATAGGTGAATGAAGCTTTTCTTCTGAATTTGAGAGACTGAGGGTCGGGAAGGTGTGGTGGGGGAGGGGGCAGTGCCACCAGGCATCAGAAATATGGAGGGGAGACAAATATGAGGAAGTCATGGACTCTGAGCATCCCAGGGTGAAGGCGTGCTTAAATCTCCTAGGGACCAGAAAACTGCACGTAGCATTAGCTGCAAATTATTTCTGCAGTTTTTAAGCTCATATGAGGGTGAGATCAATGCTACTTAAAAGACAGGCTGGATAATGTGAAAATTATCATCCCACATTGTTCCATACATCTTACCCAGCATCTATGCAGACTGCCATAAAGCAGCCTTTCCAATATCAGGTCACCTGGCCAGAAAAATGCCTTAGGAAAAACACAATGTCATATTTGAAAGTCAATCATGATATAAGACAGAATGACACCAACCTCCCAAGTTACAAAAGTAAATCAGTGCTGTCTGATGAAGAATCAACAGTAGATGCTATCTTATAACACTAAAGAAGTCTCTTTACCCATGTGCTGGCGAGAGTTTTTTTACATACTAGAATTCTATAGCCCATCAGGTCTTTGTTTCTTTGCTTTCATTAGTTGTAAAAAAAATTCTAAAAGTCAAATTTTTGAATTTACAATAAAACATAATTTTATGTGCTTGGCAATGTCTAAGAAGAGCGTGGATGTGCATAACACTAATGAGATCCCTGCCTGCCTCCACGATGCTCACAGTCCAGGGAAGGAAGCAGCCATAAGTAGACAGACATACATGAAGATCAAAGACCCTAGGCAGGTCAGCCTTAGAATTGTAAATGTACAAATATAGCAGCCAAAACAATACAAAAGGAATTTCACTTTCAGCATTTCAAAGAACACAAAAGAGAATGTGTTTTATTGTTCACAGACATGCATCTCCTAAAACCATTCCAAAACCTCTTATACCTCCTAACTAACTCTAAAGCACCATTTACACCAAAGACTATGAGATATTCTTTATTTACCTCTATCAGCTCTAACAATGTGATTCTAGGTGGCATCCATATTAGCAAACATCCATATTAGCATCCTTCTTCAGGGGAATGAAATAGAAGCTAAACTGAAAAGACGAGGAGTGATCGATTCTCCTCAACAGAGTGATCACTGAATGGAGGGAAAGCCACACACATTTTGTGTGGTGATTCTTTGTCTGGCATAGTATTTTAAATTATAAAGGAATATTGTGGAGACAAGGTCATTCATTTGGCATTGAGGTCAGGAGTAACACACAGTATCATTTAAAGCCAAGATCTGTAGCATCTAGAACCAGTTATGAAACAAAGGCCAAGACTTCTCCATGCAGAAACTACCGTACATGAACGCTGAGAACCATGCATTCTCTAGGGACTAAAACAATATAACCAGAGCAAAACTGGCCTGGGGGAAATGAGAGGTGTGACTGGAAAGAGAGGTGGGATAAAAAAAGACACTGGACTTTCTTTGCTCATGGTAAAAATAAAATTATATTTTATCAAGTACAATAGACCATCTGCAAGGATTGAATGTGTGTCAGTATATGAACAGATGGCCTAGATGCCCAGTGAAGTGAACTGGTTGAGAGGGTAGGCAGTAAGGAACTAGGGATGCAGAAGACTTACACTAGGATGTATGGTGGGGAGAGTACAGGCAAGCAGCCAGCTCTCACCAGGGGAGGAGGGAGAGGATGGTGTGAGCGCCATTCCTGGCTTCTATCTGTTGATGCCTGAGCAAAGGAGACTGGGGAAAGAGACAATTTGGATTGAAAATTAAAGGGCTCAAGACAGAAATTTAATCAACTCCACATTAACTGAACACTACTATGTTTAGAAATGCATACATTTAACTTCAACCGCAATGGCCCCATTATTATTTTATGACCAAGGCTTCTAATAAGGTCCAGCAAGAAGGAAGTACTCAATAAAAGTTTATAGAATGAATTTTATATTGTAATTATCCTTCTGCTATTCAGAATACCCAGGTAATTCTTCAGATCAAAACAAATTATACTTGATAAAATATAATTTTCAGTTCAAAATGTGAAAGAACACACATTTTATACAATCTATATAGAAATCTATGTTTCAAGAGAATATTCTTCCCTGGTGGAGTGTGAGTTTGAAGGAAATGCTATTTTATTTGACCTTTGATTATTTAAATTTTTCTTTTTAATTCTGTGGCATGTGTGCTCTTTTTGTGACTTCAATTCCTTTGGGAAAGAGAGAGTGAATAAATTAAGAGGCTACACCAGCTCTCATGTAAAATGAACCTCAGACCGACGGAGCTGTGCAGCTACCTCTTCACCCACCCTCCTTCCTAGAGCATTGTTCTCTGAGCTCCTCCTGTCTAGATCAATGGTGTGTCACAGGCACTGTGTCCCACAATGCCGAGAGCCCCTCCCCAACCCTGTGCTCCCATCCCTGCTCTCATTCTCTTCTCGCCATGACCATTAGTCCTATTATTTAGTGAATTAATATCCTGGGCTAACATCACAGCAGAGGCAGCTTGAGATCTTCCCCAGCACTGTGCCAGCCAGCCAGGACACAGTTAACAAATCTAAGATGGCAGACTGAGATTTTTCCCCAGCACTATGCCAGCCAACAAGGTCACAGTTAACAAATCTAAGATGGCAGACTGAGATCTTCCCCAGCACTATGCAAGCCAACCAGGACACAGCTAACAAATCTAAGATGGCAGACTGAGATTTTTCCCCAGCACTATGCCAGCCAACCAGGACACAGTTAACAAATCTAAGATGGTGCCCATGATAATGGCAAGTGTATCTTCAAAGGACTAAATAAGATTGGTAAAATTTCAAGAACTGAGTTGGGCTGACCAGGAAAGATCCAAGGCAACAGGACCTATTCATTTCCCTGAAATGGTACAAAGGTCAATTCTGAACCTGCCACTTCCTGCTGCATCGACTTCTCTGCCCACTTTTATCTCTTCTTTCTCTTCCCAGCCCTTCTTTCAAAAAGCTTTGAGAATGCAGCACACAGCTACACAGCTGAAATCCCAGCACTTGGGAACTGGAGGTGACAGAGCCAGGAGCTCAAGTTCAGCTTCAGCTGTTAATGAGATTGAAGTCAACCAGAGTTATAGGAAACTGTCCGAACAAAAAAGGAAGGGAGGAAGGAAGGGAGGGAGGAAGGGAACTTTGTTCTCTGAGTCCATTTATTTTATATTTTAGCCAGTTTGAACTTATTACTGCAATACCAACACACTCCAATTATATATATATATATATATATATGTATCTATGATATATGTATATATGATACATATATATGAATGATCCCTGTGTATTGTTCACAGTGAAAACGAGCAAAATAAAGCAATTAAAAATGATCTATTTTAGATAGGAAGCTCTGAATGTAGTTGTATTTTTAACACCTTCATGGACAAAGACGTCAAACTCCATGGCAACAAGAGAGTACCAACAGAGTTCAACGTTGCTGACATGGTGCTGTGATCACTGTTTCCCAAGCTGGAAAACAAGTAGAATCTTTATTCATTTAAAGCTAATCAGAGAACTCATAAATACACAGTAAATACAAGGGACTTGAGACGTTATCAACAGCCTTCTAAACAAAGTTCAAAAGCCACTGACTGTAGGCACTTGGGTCCATATGGAAACCAGCTTGACTGAAAACAAACACTTGCCGTCCTACTTCTCAGATGAGCAAATGGCATTATAGGAGACAAATGGCAACAAAAATCACTTGGGGAATAAACAAAAGCAAGCAATGCCTCCCAACCAGTCAGCCTCTTGAGCAGGTAAATGGATGCTCAGAGAGGGCTCCCAGCACTTCAGCACTTAAGCAGCATTTAGCAACACAATGTATTCCACAACTTCAATCAACCCTTCTACTGGGGAAAAGGAGAGAAAACTCCTTCCTCCTTCCCTGTCCAAGTGGGTCACTGTTGTCTCTCTCCACTCAGCCTTTTCTAAGGAGGTTGCCAAATTCTACTGTGGTTCACTGCATATTCTAAATGCTGGAAGTGGTTATGGCCAAACAAGGTCAGAGAATACACTGCTGGGCAAGGGTGGGGGTGCACTTGGGAAAGACAGATGCTGAATTCATGCCACCTCACGGAGGTGACTTGCTTTCACTGCATCCTCCTTGTTTATGGGTGCCCGTGAACTCTCTGTCTTTTGCTCTAATGTTCCAAACTAAGAACAGGATTTAAAAGCCTTAAAGGTATTTGCAATTATTTTAAACAACAACAAAATAGTCTAGTCATCCTATAAACAGAACTAGCAAGCATTTCATCTGTCTTAGAAATAGTTAATTCTACTAATCAGCGACAATGGTAATTTTCAATGTTCCTCTGGGCCACAATCCAGAGAGCTCCAGGAAGACTTAAAAGGCTCAGGCTGAGACTAAGGACACTGGCAAGAGCTGACCTGCAGAGATAAGATAATAAGGTAGCCTGATACCTTAACAAAATCCTGGCTTTATTTTCCTACATGTCATAACTTTTGCTTACAGACACCCTCAAGTTCAACTCTGAGTAATTCTGTAGAAAAGCATGTCCACCTTCCACCTCTCCTAAGTGGTCCAGAGAACTCAAAAATCCAAATGTGACTCCCAGTCAAGCTTCACTACATTCCTGGGGCGCTTCAAGAGTATTCAAAGATGCAGAAGGCCAGGTTCTCCGAGTGCAGAGGAGCAACTGAAGCCTAAATACACCCCTGTGAGCCCCGCAAAGCTGTGACTGCTAGCTGCCTGCATCTGCTAGCCACGCCCCCCTTCTCACCCCCCAAGAGAACCTTGATTCAAACCCACCTGATTGAAGAATGATAATCTCAGCCTTCCTTGCCATGGGTAGTAATATGACCAAGTTCTGGCTTGATTTAAGAAAAATACACGCTGTTAAAGGATTGTTAAAAGTGAGGGATTACCTCTGCCACCTACAACGTAGATTTTACAGCTGGGATTCCAGTAGCTGCTTTACACTCTAAAGTAAACAACATTGAAGACAGAAGACAAATGCTGAAAATGGCAGAAGAGAACGTGAGCCTGAAAGACAGCCGATCCTCGAGAGTCACCCTATCAGACAGCCTCTGCAGATTCCTTGGTAAGCACTTATTTCATTGGTTATCTTGTAGTAAGGATGAGCTACTCAACTTAAAAAAAGAAAGCGGAACAAAATGGTCACTGATATGTCTATCATGCAGTCCTAGCAGCCTGCCTCATCTGCAACAAGACATTCAGCTGCCCTCCCCTGGAGAAAATCCTTCACTCAGACAAAGATTCGACAGCCAAAGAAAAACATCAGGAAATTCTAGTCTTACATCTTTCCACAAGAACAGAAGCTTGAGATCTAGTCTGCCTTTGGATATACTCACTATCCCCAGCATCCCAAGATTCCGGTTTTGACCATGCCACTCCAGGTGTTTCACTGAAGGAGCACAAGGTATATGAGGTTGACCATTCTGGATCACAGACTGGACCAACACTGCCCACTTGCCACCTGTGCCTAAAGTAAATGCAACTTGTAATGCAGCAGGCACCATGACAAGGCAAGCATTAACACCACTAGCCTTTGTACTTAACTATTATAATCAACGGTCAAGTATAAGGACCATACTACTATATCAGAAAACAATAGCTCATAAGCATATTAGGATCATAAACATAAAATACTACTACTAGCAGTGCTAATAATAGATATTACCCTTTGATCGATAAACAGTATATGGCTTACCCTGCAGTACCTGGCTGGCCCTTTGCTGAGATGGTATTTGGAATTCACTGAACATCAGTTTCCCCATCTTATGGATGCAGGGACTCGGGCTTTCAGATAACAAACGACTTAGTGAAGACCTTAGCTAGCTACAGCTGTGATTATAGCAGAACCCAGACTTGTTTTAAGATTATTTTTTTTAAAAAAAAATCTATACAAGTCTGTCTTTGAAAATATAACAGAGTCTTGAGCCAACAAGATGGCTCAGCAAATAAACATTCTTCATACCAAAGTTGATGACCCGAGTGCCATCCCCAGAGTCCATGTGGTAGAAAGGACAAAATCTATTTCTGAAATCTGCTCTCTTAGCTCCACCCTTACCTCCAGACATGCTGTGCTGTGCATGCATGTGCACACGCGCACACACACACACAAAAAAAAAAAAACATAATTTTTTTCAGAACTTCAAAAACCATTCCACCTCAACTGCTGTACTAATACAAGCATTTCTTGAAATCGAAACAAACAATAAAAACTTGATAGACTTGGTCAACAAATGATGTACAATGCCAGAACACAATGAGACAAACCTCCAAAGTATTCCCTTTTAATTCCACTCCTTTTTAACAGTTTCCTTTCAGGGCGACCAATGTGTTTCCTCTGTAAGGGTCATTATGTACCTTCTTAGTTTATAAACATCAAAATGACAGAGAAACACCTAACAGCGTGTTCTCAGCAGTTACAGCCCTGTGTGCCGATTCTTTTGAACCATGTCTGGGGATGTTCACCTTTTTGTTGAGCATCCTCTTTAAGAAAGGGAAAGAACATTGAAAGAAATGTAGTCCCAAAGCCCTCATTGAATACACCCAAAACTCAGCAAGGATTCAAACAATGAGTCTGAAACCGAGAGAAGACATCAGTCTTCATAGTAGAAGTCAAGGATGTGGACACAGGTGCATATGTGTGGGTTTTCTATTTAATTTAAGGACACATATTAAAACACAGTAATTACAGAAAAAAAGAATTTGTCGTTTTAATTAAGTTTCTTGAGGGGCTAAAAGGTAAAGGCTGAAAACACTCCTAGAGGAAAGGAGTTAAAGGGAAGGTTTGAGCTCCCTCTTTCTTCCTTTTGAATAAATTCACCAGGATTCCCTTCCTGGGAGAAAAGATGAGCCGCCCACATCCGGATGCGCATGCACAGTGCCTACTCCCAGCCACTCCGGGGAACAGCTGCTGTGACTCAGCAGCGATTTAAACAGCAGACACAGAGTTCTCAAAAGTAGAATTGTCGGCTGGGGAGAGGGCTCATTAAGGAAAGCACTTGCCAGCCAAGCATAATGCCCACGTGTGAATCCTTAGCACCCAAAGAAAAGCTGGGCAGAGGTGACAACCGACCTTTAGCCTCAGAGCTTGAGAGGCAGAGAGGCGATCCCAGAGGCAAGGGGGCCAGTGGGTCTAGCCAAATCAGTGAGTTCTGGGTCCAACATGACAGACACCAAGGGAGAGACCTGATGTCAGCCTCCAACCCACCCCCGACCCACACAGCACCCATGTTTGTGCAAGTGCACACCATAGACACAAATAAAATTTTAAAGTAGAAATACTCACAAAGCCATTTCAAACTGTTCCAGCCACTTTTTCTTTAAATCTTTTGTTTTGCAATAAAATTCTAACCCGTTTTGTCCTTGGGTATGGATGAGGTAGAAGCCGTAAGACCACTGTGAAAATGGATATTCTTCAAGTTAATAATTATCATTTGTTAAAAAAACATATTTCCAAGTTTATCAGAGTGCCTTACCCTCCACACAAAACCTTATAATCCTATCAGCCTTAATATAGATGATTATAACCAACTTCATATTGATGAGAAGATCACCAGTACCATATTGATCTTAGGTCAACTGTGTCATGATCCAATCATAGCTCGCAGGAGCCTCTACCAAATCAATCTCTGAGAACTAAATGCCTGACCCAGAAAGCAGCAGCATGGGGTACGAAGGTACACCCGAGTCCAGATTTGCAGGCTCTGTAGTCAAATATTTAACAACTGCAGACGAACACAACATTTGTTGCTTCTGTACTCGGGACGTGCAGACTTTCCTCTTATCGTTATTGCTAAGCACTGTGGCCCAACAGCTGTTTGCAGAAATTTAAGCATTGTCTTAGGTTCTAGAGAACCCAGGGATGTTTTAAATTATATAGAAAGACACGCATGGGTTCTCTGCAGACACTTAGTATTAAGGTTCTGCGTATCAGCAGATTTAGGCATCTGCCGTGGAGGGGGTGGTCTAGACACCAATGGATGGCTACATTTGAATATTCAAAGCTCTACATAAATTACTAATAGGAACGTCCCAGAAGGTCACCTTTTTATTTTCTTTGTCAGTGGTAGGATTGTTGGCTATCTTGTACTGCTGCAGATCTATTATTTCCTTCATCTCATAGTTATCCCCTTTCCTCTTACACACAATCACTGCCAAATCGAATAAGAAGATGTGCCTGCAACAGAGAGACAGACAGGGCGAGTGACTGACAGAAATGGCTTGGGAGCTCATGTGCTTTTTCCTGGAAGGATATGATTATGCCAACCAAGCATTCTTCTTTGGCCTTAAGGACACCAGGCTGGGCCCCACACAGGGGAATGCGGGCTCACAGAAGCATCAGAGGTCTCCAGCACAGCGATGGAGAATCGCTGCCACTCCACCCCAACACCCCTCACTTTAATAAAAAGAAAAGGAAGAACCATAAGAACAATACAAATACTGCAGAGTTATTGAAATACTTATTGAGATAGGCCATAAAGCTACTCATGAATAACTGATCTCTATTTAAAAGCTAAAAACTCAGAAAAAAAAATACGGATGCTCAGGATAGTAGATCCTCTACTACCTTAAAAGCAATTGGTCAAAAGCCTTGATAACTGTTCATCCCCTCCACAGACAAGACATAAATTCCCGGGGTCCCCACCCAGGTGGGAGCTAGTGCCCTCCTAGGTGAGCAAACCTAAGTTGGGGTAGGTGTGCCAAAAGTGATATTGATGATCGGGTACAGTGTAAGATCACACCCCGGCTAACTTTAGAGCCTGCGGTTCACACCTCATGCCGAGTGTCACAATTTAATGGGTCACTTTAAGCACAGCTTGGGTGTAAAAGAAAACTGCAAAAACAGGAAAGCAGTGATTAACTTTCTGTGTTAATTTTTCTTTATCTTTTTTTTCTTATTAAAGGCAACGTTAATTGGGGAAGGAAATGAACCTTCTAACCTTATCATCCAGCGGCAATATATGTGTGCTTTGTGAAACACCCAGTGATTAACACGCGTATTCTTAACCAATGATTGTGACAATGACACATTCACAGTGCTCAAACACTTCCCTCATCCTCAAAGTCAGAAGTGTGGCTCCGGAGAGCTACCTGTGGAATCAGTGTCAAGGTGAAAACAAGAGCTGATGCTGCCCCCTGCTGGCCAACTCTCTGTTTTGCAGGATTCCAGGAAAACCACCACACAAGCATCAGTCTGACAATCCTGTATCACAGCGAAGGGTTACAGGCTGGGGAAACTGAGTATATTCAAGGACCATGCCTAGAAATCTCCCTAAATAAAAATATAATTAAATTGTGTGCATTTGACCGTCCTCCTTAGTATGCTTTTCATTATTTTTTGTTAATTTTTAAATGAGTCTTTTTAATAAAGGTAATCATGGTCTTGTGGCAATTGTCTGGTGGCATTTTGTAATTGGAAGGCGTATTTTCACCTGTCTTATTTTCAAAGGTTTTCATTTAGGCCCTAAAAACGTAGGCAAATCAAAAGGGTGCAGACTAGAAAATGAGGTCATCCATAAGGCATACATTAGGAAATGTAAGGGACCACTGACTGGCCTGTCCCCTTGCCTGGCCACCCCCACCCAATCACTCCCACGACAGCAACTAGCAACTATTAATTTTGAAAGCACACAGTCTTCCCCTCTTCTCACCTTTCTTGTTTCGTATGCTTGTCCAGTGTGGTGATTCGGATTTCACCATCTCCCTGAGGTCGCCCAAAGAGCAAAACTGGTTGGTTCTAAAACATAAACGTATTTGTAAATAAATATAAAAAGTGTGTCTGACCTTTCCACAATCACAAACAAAAGTAAACATTAGTAAAGTCATTTTCCTGGACAACTACCATAATTATAGAAACAATTGATATCATTTTTACTTATTTTAACACATTTACTCTAAAATGCACAAGACTTTGATACAAGATACAATACAAAAACCAATCTGTCCTTTGAAATTTACAGCAGGCCTACTGTGGACACTACTTTTACATCTTAAAAAGGAAGTTACCAGGGATGGCTCTGACCTCCCTGAGGACTAGATGCCATGGTACCAGAGCCACCACTCAAGATTCCAAGGGACGGAAACAATCAATGCTCCTACCCAACTATGATGCCTATGAACCACAATGACCAACATGACACAGTAACCATAGGGATACACAGAACTTGACAGTAACTGAGAGCTTTCTAATCATACCTGGTACTGGAAACCTACCCAGCTACACAGGGTCAGTGACGTCAGGGATCTTTCAGGAAAACCTACAGCCACCATTTTACTAAACCAGCACAATCCCTAACGTCATTCTTGGTAGTTATTCTTAGGCTCACTAGTAAATGTAGCTCCCACCCCTTTCCCGGGAAACTTCCTTTGCAGCAGACAGAGATCATTACGAAAAAACACAACCAATAAAAATACAGAGTTGTGCAGCCCTATCTCAACTATATCTCTACAACACCACGCCTGGACCTTAGGCTCAAGGACCACTGCAGAAGAGGAAGTAGAAAAATTGTAAGAGTTGGAGGAGCAGTAAGTTTTCTGTGAGACTGTGCTGCCTAGTATACCAGAGAAGCTATAGCCATGAAGTTTCCCCAGCGTGACTTCCTAAACACGAGTTGAACAAAGACAAATAGACCTGCAAATGTGGGAGGGGACTCACAAGGACTCACAAGGACTCGAGCCTAGACCAAAAACTACCAGCAACTAAGAAAGGCTGAGAATGAGGGAATAGTCTTCTCAGAGATAGGAGCACAATTGTTATCCAATACCAAATGGTCAGCTCTGAAAACACAAGCTTATAAGTAACATTATACAAGCTGAGTGTATTTGTACAATATTTAGAGAAAACGGGACCATGGGTTCGAAAGAGAACAAGATGGGAGGATAACTTGGAAGGGTTTGGAGGGAGTAAATGAAAGAGGAAAAGGATGCATGTAATTACTTATAATCTCAACAAATGAAAATATTATTTAAAAGGGGAAGTTAGATTCCAAAAGAGAAAAATAACTGGAATGGTCTTAAGTAGAGGAAGATTCTAATAACTAATATTTGTCACACATTCAAGATGAAATGACACAGCCTCTATCTTCATAAACACACTACCCACAGGGAAACAAATAGTTACACATGCATGTAATTGCAAACACATAATTATCCCAAAAGCAGAGTGTAGGAAGGGGAGATAACTTTACCCAGGTATTCAGGGATGGCGTCCTTGAGCTAAGAGTTTTAGGATAAAAAATTCTGATGTAACAATTAAATGATATATTTTCATAACATTTCATGCAGGGGCATAAAATATTTTTAAACTATTAATTAACACTTATAATACTTGTTAAGGGAAAAGAGAATTGACTAAAGTTTACCAATAGCACCTAGGCATTTTATTCTAATAAAAGATATAAATGTCATTTCAAAAAATGATAAAATAATAAATGTTTGCTGTCATAATCCCATTGTTATATCCTGGAATAATCAGAATAAAAGTTTCATCTTAAAATCCATAGAGGGAGCCAGGTAGTAGTGTCTCACTCCTTTAATCCCAGCACTTTGGAGGGAGAGGTAAGCAGATCTCTGTGAGTTTGAGACCAGCCTGGTGTACAGAGTCAATTCCAGAGCAACCAGAGCTATTACATAGAGAAACCCTGTTGAAAAAAACAAACAGAACAAAACAAAACAAAAAACTTAAGACATAAAAAAATCATATTTGAACCTCAAGTGACCCTGAAAAACAACAACACTGGATATTTCATACTCCCTGACTTCAAACTTTATTATAAAGCTAGAATAGTTAAAATTTTCTAGCTTTATTAAAAAGCTAGAAAAGTATTAGCATAAAGACCAACAGATCAATAGACCAATGGAATAGTAATGATCCCAGAAATAAGATACATAACGGTTTTCAAAAAATGCCAAGAACATTCAATGGGTGAAAACACAGTTCTCAACAAATGGTGCCAGGACAACTATATACATCTACAAGAAAAAAAGAATAAAGTTGGACCTTAGCTTTATACTTATCTAAAATAACTACCTAGAGCAAAGATCTACACAGAAGAGCTAACACTATTAAGGCTTTACAAGAAAATAGAGGAAAAAAAACTTCACAGAATTGAGTTTAGAAATGAGTTCTTAAATGCGGCATTAGAAGTATAAGCAGGGAAGAAAAGGTAGGTGAACTAGAACTTATGGCATCACCAATGCTATCTGAGAAGTCTCCAGTAGCACCTGTGTTAGGAGGGACTGGTGGGTATGCATATGTCTAAATAAATTCTACAAACACACACGCGTGCACACACACTCATACACACACATAACAAGACTCAAAAGCAGCCACGGTATTCAAAAGAACATTTCTCCAAACATGTCCAACGAATATACAAAACCATGCTCAATGCTTTCAATCATTATAAAGATGCAATCAAAAAAAGAATCAGACACAATTTCACATCTATTTGAATGTGTATTTTGCACATGTGTAGTAATAGGAGGCGCGGGCTGTGTCCCACCCGGCTAGCTTATACCCGAAATGATTACACACAAACTGTATTCATTTAAATACTGCCTGGCCCATTATCTCTACCTTTTTCTTGGCTAACTCTCACATCTTAAACTAACCCATTTCTAATAGTCTGTGTGTCACCACGAGGTGGTGGCTTACCGGAAGATCTAACCTACATCCATCTCAGGCCAGAGAATCATGGTGTCTCTCCTTTTCTTCTCTTCTCTCCAGCCTTCCATTCTGTCTACTCCGCCCACCTAAGGGCTGTCCTATCCTACAGGCCAAGGCATTCTCTTTATTAACTAATGAAAGCAACACAAAATACAGAAGTTCCCTCCTACACCACACATGTGCTTAGAAAGAAAACATCTAAAAAGAGATCTGAAAGTCAGCATTTATCAAGTTCATGGAGAAACTAGAATCCATTTATATTACCAATAGGAATGCAAACTGGGGTAGCTGTTGTCAAGAATGGAATGGATATCACTCAAAATTTAATCACAGAATTACAATACAGTTCAGAAATTCCACTACATAACCAAAAAAAAAAAAATGGAAGTGGGATCCTCAAACAGACATTGGCAGACCCACTTCACAGCATTGTTTACCATACTTCAAATGGAGGCAACAGATGTTCTTCAGACCAAACAATACAACGTGGGATATGTACAACCAGTGACACATCAGACAGCCTTAAGGAGACAAAACTCACACTTGGCAACATGAATGAATGCTTATAGCATGAGGCTAAATAAACTGGCCACAAGAGCACCAATACTATATGGTTCTATTTATCAGAGGCAACAAAATACTGAATTCAAAGCCAGAAAGAATCGTGCCTGGGGACTGTGGAGAGAACAGAGTGCACAGAACATGCACTCAGTGAACACGATTTCACCGACATAAGAGTTCTGGAGCTGGACGGAAACCATGCGTATAGAAGATTGTAAATATACTTAATATCATATGTTTATGGTGGTCAATTTAAGGTCAATCATATTATCATACAGCCAGTGCTACATAGCTGTCAGAACTATACTATGAAATTCTAAAAGAGAAAGGATGATGGGAAGTTAGGTGATGTAGGAGGGTCCTTCTGTATTTCTGTTGCTTTCGTTGGTTGAATAAAGAAACTGCCTTTGCCTTTTGGTAGGGCAGCCCTTAGGTGGGCAGAGTAGACAGAACAGAAGGCTGGGAGAGAGAAGGCACTGGGGCAGATGCCGTGTTTCTCCCAAGATGGACTTTGGTTAGAATCTTCCCTGTAAGCCACGACCACGTGGTGATACACAGATTACTAGATATGGGTTAAACTAATATGTATAAGAGGTTAAAACTAATGGGCCAGGCAGTAATCTAATTAATACAATTTCCGTGTGGTTATTTCAAATGTAAGCTAGCCCAGCAGCTGGGAGCCAGGTAGGATGGAACAAAGGACCCACGCTCCTCTCAGGTGCTGGGAACACAGCCCACACCCTCTTACTACAGTTAGGGAATGGGATTCCCTTTAGATAGGACCTTGAAGGGACATGACAGACCATGATGGTGGAAAATACTCTGAGCTCTGAATGGAATATGTTCAAAGGTAGAAAACAGGAGACTTGCAATCAGCACAGCATAATTCCCATAAAACATGTGGGCAGTTACTCACTGAACAAGTTCAGAAAAATGGTTTAAGTTCAGATCATAGCATCCTTTTAGAGGGGTGAAAGCTGATGGCAACAGGAAAGAGTCTGGGAAAGAAGGCGAATTGGAAAGCAGCTGTTTAAAACATAACTATGTATAGAGATTGCTTGGGGCTTCAGGGCTTGTTACGGAAGCAGGTGACGGCACCATGCTATGGAGAAGCGGCTGTGTATGGGAAAAGAAAGGAATGTGCAGGGGGATTCAGAATGCAGCAGTGACATCACCTTGCCAAAAATACCTTAAAGCCGTTCTGCTAGGCACTTCCCACAGGTGAATGCAGCTGTCCATGCTTTCTGGAAACCATTTCAATAGCAGCCTAGCTGCCTCCATAAAGGGACTTCCTGAACTATAAACAAGACTGGGACACCCCACTTTAGGACAGATAGAAACTGCCCTCAATCTCCACAGCAGTCACAATGAAGCCCTAAGCTGTCCTTGGCCCACAGGGTTATGCAACACTCTTCCCCATGCCCTGTCACCTCAGAGATCATCACCTTCTGTTCTCCCTTCTAGCCACCCTTGCCTTTCAGCTTCCCGAACACACAAAATACTTCTTACCCATCTCTGGACTGTTCACTTTAAGGCATCTCCTGGACCACTGACCTAATATATCTACATCTGGCTTCTAACTCTTCGGCCCTAGTTAAAATGACAAGCAACTCAAAAGAACTTTTTCTATACAGGTCACATAAACTCAAACTCTCTTTACTGTCCTCTGGGACTCCTGGGAGAAGGGGAAGGGGAAGACTGAGGGAGAGAGACAAGCAACAGGACTACCTTAACAATGTTGAGGTCACAGGTGACATCACATGAGTGTGAAGGCCAAACAGAAATACGAGGGGAAAACCAATGCCTGATAGCTGGAAGCTGAAGGTAAACCATCTTGTCCTCAACGACAGCTCTGAGTGTCCCACAACTTGGGGATGAGGGGAGGCAGGATGGGAGGATAATCACATACCAGATTTTCTATAGACAGCTGAAACTGCTTGATCTCACGAAGGGTCTCATTATCTCTTTTCACTTCATTCACATATTGTGCCAAGTCCTAAAGAATGGAAAGAAGGGTGCAGAAAGAAGACGCTGGAAGATTAGAGATACAAGCTGCTTTGAAAGAAAAACACATCATTAATTCCATCAGTGATGGACGTCACCACCGTAACTTCTCAATGACAATAAAATGAACACTCAGTCAATCAAAGTTGCATCTCAAAGCCAATTTTAAAATATGGGGCGTGCAGCTGGGACGTCTGAAGAATCGAAGAGCTGTGGTTTACCACACCCGTGAGGAGAGTAAAGATACTGCTGCCTTAAAAGGAAAAAAAAAAAAACCCTGCTGCAATACAAAGCCAGGGAGGAAAGTAGGTCAGGAGAATATAAATTTCAGGAGCATTAATGGCCGACCTTGACAATGGTGCATCTGTCCCTGGGTTAGATGAAGGGCAGAGCTGAAGGATTAGCAGTAAGGAAAAAGTAACAAAGTTACATGTTGCCCTAGCAAGAGTCTTTTGAAACCAGTTAATGTCTTGTTAGCTCCGGAGAAGGCTCAGTCATGAAGGCTAGTCCAATTTCAGAGTCAATAAAGGAGAGACAAAGGAAAGTGAAGACAAAGCTCACAAAACCAGAATAAACTGAAGGGAAGCCTTCAGTCATGCTCTCCACCTGCCTCACCTATTTTAAAAATGTTTTGTTTTGTTGGTTTTTTTTTTT
>JAQHUG010000145.1:3055930-3150220 GCA_028555095.1 Dicrostonyx torquatus | reverse complement strand
GGGAGGGAGGGAGGGAGAGAGAGAGAGAGAGAGAGAGAGAGAGAGAGAGAGAGAGAGAGAGAGAGAGAGAGAGAGCCCATCCATCCTGTCTAGGTAAATCACTCATCGTCTCCCTGCACTTAAGCTTTCCAACTGTGGAATGAGAGAGCTACCAGCATCCACAGCACAGTGAAGAGGACCTATGGAGATGATGTGTATAATAAAACCCACAGACACAAAGTTAGTGTCTGCTCCTGCTACGATTATCAGCACAGTTTTTTTTTCCCCATGGCTAGCTCTTGAAATAGTTTATAAAACTGGAGTAAAGTTGTACTTAGCACACATGAGGAAAAGTGTTCCATTTCATTCATCAAATAGAGGAATACACTACTTCATTTCATCTTGGAGCAATAAAACAAATAATAAAAATAAACAGGCACCTCCAATTTCAGTTTGACATCTTCTTTCGTCTTAGAGATGTAGTCTAAGTTAGAGATGGCTGACTCCACCCCGCTGCAATACTGTCCATAAATAACCAATCTGAAAGGGAAGGGGAGAAACCTGTGAGACTGGAAGAAACAAGCAGGGGCGGAAAGAGGGAATGTTCAGTCTCTAACATATAGTCAGGGCTGCTACTACACACAAGTGCATGTCTGCTTGTACATGGACCACATTATGCAGGTCCAAAGAGGCCGTTAAAGGGTGCTGTATCCCAGGAACTGAAGTTCCTGGCAGCTGAGATGTGAGGCACTGGAACTGAACCGAGGTCCTCTGAAAGGTTCTCAAGTGTTCTCCACTCCTGAACATTCCCTCCAGGTCCGAGACTGTTTCTAATACACACTGCATGCGGAGTGAGGGCCACTCATATTGACAGCAGCAAAAAGGCAATTTTTGGTTCCAAATTAGAATAAGATTGATCCCATATATGTTTTATGGAAGACAGATTTTTACAATAGGGCTTAATGACTGTGAATGTTATTTGAATATATATATATATATATATCAATTTTTTAAATTAAAAAAATCTTTAAGATTTTATTGGAGATAAACTTTTTACTGTTTATTCATCCTCAAGACAGTTATATTTTCTATCACAATTTTATTACAATCACCAGGACCTCACTCATTAATAAGCCTTTTACTCCTTACATATAATTAAGGAACATACATCATCTGAGAAGTGGGAAGAGAGGCACCACAAATGAAAAATAACTCACACTGCACAGAGACTGAGCATGCTTACCAAGGACAGCTCTACAATATCGACATTTTGCAAAGAGGCTATTAGCTTTGTTGTTCTTATCTTTCCACTAGCTAAAAGTATTAATAAACTGTTAATATTTATCTAAAAGTTGACACAAAGCAATTCATTAGCCACTTCTTAGTATTAGGAATTATGTTGCTTGACTTAAAATGAGAGAGCAGAGTATATATTTAAGCAAAAAAAAAAGATATTCTATGTTAAGGGAAAAACAGATTGATTTCTCTGCTAGTGTCTGTCTGCCTCTCTCTCTCTCTCTCTTTCTCCCTCTCTCTCTGGGTGTGTATACCTATGTATGTTTTGTATGTATCTGTGTATGTGTGTTTGTGTGTGTGTTTGTGTATGTTTGTGTGTATGCATGTATTTGTATGTGTGCATGGATATATGCATTTGTGTGTATGTGTGTATGTGTTTGTGACTATATAATACATGTGTGTTTGTGTGTGTGTGTGTTTATGCATCTATGTGTGCATTTGCATGTGTCTGTGCAGGTGTCTCATACTGGTATAGCGCTCAGTTGGCTGGTCAGTGGACCTCAAGGATACACCTGTGTCTGCTCCCAACCCCCAGCGTATTATTATTGTTGCTGTTGTTGTTGTTAACTATTAACACATAAAGCTCAAACTACTTCCCTAAGATGAACTATGCTATGTTCTACTTTCTATCTGGAACTATTTTAATAAAGAAAAGAAATACAAATTTTCCATTTTAAATACTAACATTCCTTCTAATTGTGAATCAATACCCACACATGTTTAAATATAAAACCTACCTTTCCTTGTAGTTAATAAAAACTTGATACAAGTTCTGGTCATCTTTATTTACAATGGAATCGTGAATCTCTTGCATTAAGCTCCGATGAACTTTCACGAGGTCCTTAGAAAAGAAAACATTGTAAAAGAAAAGAAGGAATCAGAAGCAAAAACCAACCAAATGAAGAAAAAAACCATACCCCACATCCAGAGGTACCTGCCTACCACTGTGGCCAGACTTGCAATTCAGAGAGCAGACATGGGGAGAGGGTGGAGGGAAGGGAGAGAAATGGAGAGGAGGAAGCAGGAGAAGAGGAAGAAAGACATGGGCATGAAAAATAGAAATTCCAGAAAGGACTTGAAAATCCCAGTGTTCAGTAAAAACAAAATATCCTACTTGCTATTAGAGGGCAATTTATCCTTTGCATAAAACATAGGCATGGCTTTTTAATTTTATAATCACTACAAATTTTTAAATAAAACTAATCAAGTACTTACTGTTTTATTGACAGACTAAAGTAATGATTCCTGTCCCTGGGACACAGAGATGCAAATCTGTTTGGTCAATTAGTGGTGCCCTAGTGCTAAGCTAACAACGATCAGACTAAATTGCCTGAAACCAGAGAACTAATGACGAAAACACGAAACAAATAAATTGTGCTAACAGTGTGCTCTAGCAACTCAGAAGTCATAATTTCATTTGTATTCTGATAAGCAAGTTGTTCTCAGCAGCCAGGGAATGTATGCCATAGAGGGAGAATGAGGACATTTGAATCAAGGTACCAATTCTCCATTTTCTCTTCCTATGTACCCTGGAGCACACAGAAACATAACAGCAAGCTCACTCTTTGTAGGCTGAGAATTGAAGATGAATATGTCTTCTCTGTCATAATGCTGATTAAAATCCATAAGAGCAGAGACTATCAAATAAGATGTTGGCACAATCAGAAACAGCTGATCTAACTGCCAATCTGCCAATGGAGGAAGGTAAATGACATCCCTGGGGTACACCAGGAAACAGTGAGACGGACAGACAACAACATCATGATTGCTTAATTGGGAGTACTGCTTCATAACAATGAGACTTAGATAATGCATGAACCTTGCTTAATCATTCATGCACAGCATAATTCTTAATTGACCTTGGATTAAAGATATACTGTTAGCTTCTTAAAAAGAAAGGGATATGGAAATTTGGGAAGGAAAAAAAATCATAGAAAACATAAGATAAAGAAAGGATCTGGAATCCACCAATAAGTGAAGATGTTCTAAAAACACACAGCTGTACCTGTCACAGCTTTACTTACAGGGATATTGATGAATACCGAGTCAAATTCTGCCGATGTCAGGAATCTTTTCAGTGGTGCCATGAAATACTACCAAGAGAGAAGAGGAAAGTAACTTTAGTTAAGCATAACTTTGCCTAATCTCTACAATGATTTTTTACCAACCAGCAAAATTTATTAAAAGTCAATTATTTATTAGCATTATGAACACAAATACTAGAAATACTTTCTATATTAAAAATTCTACATTGGACAGCTATAAACACTCAGTAGGGACTGGAGAGATGGTTAAAGTGCTTGCCAGACAAGCATGAGTGTCTGAGTTCTGATCCCCAGAACCTATAAACAAGCTGAGCAGCTGTGACAGCCTCCCATGATCCCAGAAGTTGGAAGGCAGAGTCAAAGATTCTTGGGGCAAGCAGACAGCTAGACTTCCTGCAACTGGCAATCTTAGGCCTCAGCAAGAGACCCTGTCTCAACAAAGAAAAGTGGAGAACAATAGAGGAAGACACCTGATGTCAATTTCAGGCACCCACTCATATGTAAACACATGTGCACACACGTGAATATACAAACATGCAGTCGTGCATTCCACACACATATATACATGCAAACAAAAGCATAAATATAAGCTGAGACTCTGAAATATAAGACAAAATGCTTCTAAAAGCTAGAAGCTGTTGGCCAATCAGGAAAACAATGGCAACATTCGGGAGACAGGTTGAAGATGCATGTAGAGCATCCCTCCAATTCTCCAACACAGACTCTTGAGAGGAACGATCTGCTGGTGTAGTTTGTACACCACTTTCATGCATTGCTGGAGACTTTGGCATTCAGCCTGTACTTCTCTTTCACTGCTAGCCATCTCAGTGTCTGTATAGATGGCCCTTCTAGGAATTTCCAATCGTTGTGAACTCAACTCCCAAATCTAATGGTCACACTGTCATGATCAACATCTGTGCATGCCTCGCAGGTAAACTTCAAGCAGCCATCTCTCTGAACCCCACGCCCAGCCCACGAAGTTCACTTTGTTCAAGGAATTCTCTAGCCCTGCTGTGCCTAGTTGACTGAGTTTCACATTCTTCATGGTCTCGCTCTGCTCTCTACCCAGTTTAGAGTCCACAAGCCACCATCAGAATGGTGTGCTCTCTCCTTCCAATAAGTTTTTCTCAATAAACAAAACCTTTGGCTATATCTATCTCACCATATGTTTTATAGATCCATATACTATACTGATAGCTTAATTTTAAATAAGACCATGAAGAGCAATGGGCTCAGTAATGCCACATGTTCACAGTGTTCCTAACCAAATGACTCTCCTAAGCCAACCCTTCTCTTTTCCTGTAGTTAACAACAACAACAACAAAAAGTTTTCGGGGCTGGAGAGATGGCTCAGAGGTTAAGAGCTTTGCCTGCTCTTCCAAAGGTCCTGAGTTCAATTCCCAGCAACCACATGGTGGCTCACAACCATCTGTAATGGAGTCTGGTGCCCTCTTCTGCTCTGCAGGCATACACAAAGACAGTATATTGTATACATAATAAATAAATATTTTTTTTAAAAAAAGTTTCCACCTGGTTCTCATTTTGCTAACCTCTAAATGTGGGAGTCACTAGGAGTGGCCCAAACCTGTTCCCTAAGGACAGGCCTTTCCTGAAGTGACCTTGCTTAGTACTGCAGCCTAGGCCCTATCCATATACAGACCAGATTTTCCTATCAGAGAAAGACTTACATATTTACTATCGGCTTCAATATGTCCCAGTGGAAGTCTAAGGCAGAACACGAGGTTAATATGTCCAACAGAGTCACAATTCCCTGCCCTCTATCTTTATAGTGGGCATCAGCATCCACGCATTTGCACAGGCCAAATTCTAGCAGCTATCTTTGGTTCTTCCTTCTCCCACAATCCTTTGCCTACACCAGCAAATTCTGTTGGTTCTAATTAGACAAATTATTTCCGAAGTCTAACGTCCTATAATCCCCCAAAGTCGTCTTGGTTATTATAATATCCTTCTAGTTTCTTTCTGCTTCACAAAGGCCAGAGTGCTGTGTTAAAGGCTCAGATGCCTTTACATCAAGTCAGCTCAAAGGTTCTAGCTTTTGTCCCTATATAACTTGGTAGCCCATCAGTTCTCTGGCCTCTTTCTCAAGCTCCTCCACCCATTCTATCTACCACACTGGACTATGGCTATTTCTCCACCCATTCTATCTGCCACACTGTACCACGGTTGTTCCATGAAGCCTAAGCTGGTACTTTCCCATCAGAATTTCCTAGAGCACCCCTGCCCCTCTCCAATTGGAGAACCTTTCTCCCAGAACACTCTTCACTAGAGTACATGGCTTGTGCCCACAACCTCCTCAGTTGATGAGCTAAGCACCATGTTCCTACACAGAGGTTGCTGCCATCAGACTCTATATGGTATCTCTAACACATGCCATCCATCCTCTCTGGCTGATTTTTCGTAAGGTAATTCCCCACCCACCTGGCACCCAGCCTAAGCTTTCTCACTATACAGAAACTCCTAGAAAAACCCACAGTCTTCCTGCCTTTGCTACTACATTGTTAGTCTTTAAAACAGTGCCATTTAGATGTCAAGAGAGCAATAAATAGTTATAGAATGTATAAATCTGCTTTGATGTCTTTATTTTTTTTCTTTGGGAGGGTTTTATTGAGACATAATTCATGTTTCTCACAACACAACTATGTAGTTTGCAATCCGATGGTTCTTGAAAGTTCAGAGCTATGCAGCTATTACAATCAAATTTAAAACTGTTTCCCACATAAAACATTCCACAGACACTAGTGGTCATACTCCATCTCTCCCTCTCAGCCTACATACCCTCCCCACCCCACATGCACACTACTCTTCCCTAAAGTTCCAGGCGGTTGCTTTTCTGTGTGTAATCTGTCTATACATTTGTCTATTCTGGGTAGAGAGTTTTAAATATTCTTTCTTTCTTATATAAAACTATATCCTTTAACTACCAGTCCTATCCCCACTACCCAAGGTTGTATTAGTCCCTAATTCTACTTGCCACCGGAATGACTTCAATGTTTTCAGATTATACCTATAAGTGAGCACATGTGGTGTTTGCCTTCCTGAGCCTGGCATCCAGTGTGAATCTTAGACTATACATTAACATACACACACTGCAAAAGGAGTTGGTCTAGCACATAGATTATGCAAGGCAACCTTGGGCCTCAGATACTTGATAACTTACTTTTTCTATTGACTCCAGAGTTTCTGTATATTTTTCTTCTGTCTGCTTAATTTCTGCTAGGCAACAACTCCGTATATCATTTTCTTGTGATTTCTGCAGACAGAAAGGTAAAATTAGGACTATTTAGCTGCATTCTCATGTCAGTTTATCTAGGGAAAGATCAAAACCATTTTCCATCCTAACAAAACATTGCCAAAAGACATGCTTAGCTGCATTCGTGACACAGTTTGTTTGAGCTATTTTGTCAATACTACAAATGAAAAGGTTTTAAGTGACCAAAATAAGCTATTGAAATTGGTATTCTGCCTAAATAAAAGCATCCTTTTATTCAGATGTTAATGAAACTGGTAACAAAGTCTAAGCACTTCCCTCATAGACAGTGGATTACACACGTACTGCAGGAACGACTACAAAATAGTAAAAGTATTTTTTAAATACTTAAAATGAATGTGAGAGTTGGGGATACAGCTCATTAGTAGGGTAACTGTCTAGCATATATCAGGCCAGGGTGCAACACACACACACACACATACACACATACACACACACACACACACACACACACAAGAGGGGGGGGGTGGTGAACGGGACAGAGGGAGGAGAGAGAAATAAGTAAAATCCTTCAAACATTGCTTTTATACATTATCATAATATATGGTTCTTTCATTTAGTTCTAAAGTTCAGCATAGCACCAAGGCCACAGACTCAAAGATAAAAATGGAATTCAGTTCAGATACTGACTTTTGTTAACTTTATAACTAGAAACAAGTTACTGGGTTTCTCTGTGACTTGGTTTTTGCCTTTTAAACAGACGGACAGCACTAAACCCAAAGAGTGCCAAGTGACAGTAGCCATGGAAAGCATGTGTCGCCTTGCCAGGGAGTCTAAACTACTGCTGTTAATTATAGCCCATGGCAACCACCCAGAGCTGGGTAGTGGGGGAAGGTACTCAGGGTGGAGGAGCCCCTGAGAATCTGCTGGCCCTGAGCAGCTGATGCTCACAGGCACCTCAGAAGAGATGCACCTGAAACCCGTCTGGCAAACGCTGCCAGGACAGCCCACCGCTCCTACACCAAGTTAAACACATAGTGATTATATTTCCAAAGACCATAAAGTCCTACAGTCATTTTGAACAACAAAAAAAAAAAAACAGCTCCTGTCAAACAGCTCCTGTCTCCGAATAAGTTATTACCTAAGTTCTAGACAAACAAGAAGCTTTTGTTAAATATTTCAACAGAAGTAAGCACATTAATTGACCTCCTAACTAATTGCCTTTCTTAAAATCTACTTAAGAGTTACTTTAACAATAAAGCAGAAGCCCTACAAGTTGCTGAGCTTCCTCGGCCTTCATCAAGTCCTCGTAGACTTCTCCGCCTTCATCCTCGCCGTACACACAGTCATAGAGGTCTTCCTCATCCTCCACGCGGGTTTCACTGAAACAAGAAGTGCAGCTGTAAAGATTGGGTCCTAGTACACAGTGGATACAATACTGAGACATTCCCAAAACAGACTGAAATTTTCCCAATGATTTTCACAGAAAATTCAGAGAAGAGGGAAAATGGAATTAGTGGAGAGGGTCAAGAGGCTCCCATTAAAACTATGTCCCTCTCAATTCTCTCAAGGACAGACAGAAGAATCCAGCAATTGGGACAGTGATGATTCATACCTAACTGGCTTTTGCTTTCATAGAACCATATTAATGATCATCTTGCAGCTAGCCACAGGTCTAAGTCTCTGGGCACTAGTTATCATATGGCTATGGCTTAGAATTTGATCTACGAAAAATGATGAATTTGGGGAGATCTGAAAGTTACCAGACTTGTCAAAGGGAACCCATCTAGTCTACAGCAGAGTCATGATCTCACAATCAGGCTTGTTTTACACGCAATATTCTAATGGTGTCGTCACACTGTCTCTGCATCCCAGTATTCCATGGCCTCAGCTTCATTATATTATTAAAGGGCACAGTGTGGGAAGGGGAGGAGAGCTAAAGAATGGCTACATAGTGAAAATCTGCTTGATAACAGCATCGGCTGCTGTAACGTTATCATTACCTAATCCAGTGCTTTTCAAACCATGCTTCCAGAAGCTCACTTTGAAGATACATAGACATCTCTCTACAATCAAATTGCCTTGATCTGTGTTCACTGCTTGCATTTTATTTTTAAAGGGGGGGGACAGGAAAAGATCTTTAAAATATGTAAAATCTATTTTACAGTCATTTAAAAGTGTCACATGTCAGTTTCTTGGGAATATTTGTACTTTCCAGTCCCCCGTGAGCACTTGGACATTAGCGGTGGCTGACCAGGGCACTGTTCCCAAATCCCTCCTGAGAGACGGCGAGAACGGTCGGTCATGGCATTCCCTCCATTTTAGGACTGCTACCCTCTTCAGTTTCTCCTCCTGGTTCAAAACTTGTAGAAATGCCTTATACTAACATAACCCCCAAAGAATGGCCTTGACCGATACAGAGGTGTTAGAATGAATTAATCCCTCTGAGAACGAAGCCCAGCCCTTTAACATGACCAGCCCTGAGCCCCCTCTTCAGGCTGCACAGGCTGACTGTTATAAACAGACACAAACAAAACCGAGAACACTGTGGCTGTGTCAGTCCACAACTTGGAACATTTTTCAGAGCTGGTACAATCACAGGCTGTTTATGTTTGTCATGAAAGATTATTTGGAGGCATTTGACAGAAGTGAACTGTCAAAACCCAGAGGGAAGGGAGGTCTATTAAAGGAGGGAGCTGAAGCCTGAGAGAACAGTGCTCTGAGAAAAATCCACTTCAGAAATACTTGTCCACCCACCTACCCATCTGCTCATCCATCCAGCAGATATTTTTGAAGAACTGACTGAACTCCACACTCTAAAGACTTGAGACACACACACATATATATCAAAAGCTCTCCCATTGAGAATCTGGACCAGTGTGTAAAAGTGTCTGTCATGTAAGTGTGACGACCCGAATTTGAATGCCCAGAACTCACAGTAAGATGAGCACGTTAGCACCTCTTTAATCCCAGGGTTCTATAGTAAGACGGGAGACAGAGACGAGGGAATCCCTGGAAGTGTGTGGGCCAGCTAGCCAGTCTGCTGCACACAGTCCCAAATAATGTAGGAGGCAAGGAGGCCATCTGACCTCCAAACATACACATGGGCACCCATGTACCACCCACTCACACATGAATGCATATACACGTCATACATAGCACACAAGCACACACAAACTGACTTGTAAGAAGAACAGCCATAAACATACAATCCTATATATGCAACAAGAGAAATTCACAGAAACTAAAGAAGCAGAGAAGAGAAAAAATCACTAAAGAAAGTCAGGGAAGGCTTCAAAGAGGTCAGATGACTCAGCGAGATTATGAATATGTCCGTTTATTCAATAGCTATCCGCTGTGATAAATACTGTTTTCTGGGAGGGTATAGCTGTAGTCGCAGAGTCTATCCTAATAGAACTTCAATGCCAATAAAGGTGGCACACATCTACATCAAGTGAAGAGAGAGCCTGTGCTCCTGAAAAGGGCACTAACACGAAGGATGGAGTCCAGAGAGCCTGGGGATGCTGAGTTTGGCAACCCCTCAGGGCAGTGTGCTGGACCACTGGAGGAAAGAGCTGAGACAAAACCATAAGGAGCCACGTACTCGGTGAGATCAACCTTAACTGGGATAACCAGGAAGCAGCAGGGAATTTACAGAGGAGGGGAGGTGGAAAAAACAGGCAGTGGGGACCAGCTAAGAGGCAAAATGCTATGAGGCTGAGAGCTGCAACTCGGGCAAAAGCTGATGAGGAAGGAGTCAGGGAAACTCAAGACTGTAGCATCAGATACAGATTAGGGGCGTTAGGAAGAGAAGATTAGGGGGATTATGGAGGGAAGAGAAAGGATGAAAGATGCATTTCAACTTCAACTTGAACTCTGAGGAGTCAAGTCATACTGGCAGCTCTGTGATTTCCAGAGCAGGGCATCTGACGGACTCTGGTTTAGGACACAGCAGGACAACTGGGCTAGTCTGAGCACTTCGCTCCACTCTGTCTTGAAGGTGGGTGAGATGGGTCTCTCTATGCAGTCCCAGCTGTCCTGAGTCCGGGTATTTTGTGTAACCCATCAAATGGCAGGGGAGCCTCCTGAGGTCATGATGAATATAACTGAGACAATCAACTGAGGGAGGGGCTGGTCCTGATGGGAGGGGTCTTGTCAGAAACAAAATGGACTGTGGAATCTATTCCCTGACATTTTAACTTGGAAGCTTCCTCCTACCTGAAACCTAGCATTCCCTCCGAACTAAATCTTCCCTAACAACACTGCTAAGCAGAACGGGGTGGGCAAAGGCTATACAGAACAAAGTGATAGGTATCAGTGGCCTCCATTGGGGGTCAGCCCAGGTGGGGCTTTGAGAAGAACATCATCACTGCATTGGACATAATGTGTTCTTCCTAGGAATCCGATTACAAAACCGGTAACCTTACAGTCACTTTATAAAGGACTATTGCCAATTAGTCAGATAATCAGCATCTATCTTATTTAATGGCAATGAGTTCTTGGAAGTTTAGAATCAGCAAGAAACTATTCTCAAAGGACATTAAAAATATATGACTTCAAGGCCACTCCAAATGTCACTTAGTCTAGAAAGAAATACTCACTGCGCATTGTTATGGCTGCTCACCCACTCTTCTAGTGACCGCCCCCACAGCACCAAGTCACCACACATGTCGTCCAAGACAGTGAGTAAAACTTCTAGCTTTGTGCCAGGCGGTGGTGGCACATGCCTTTAATGCCGGCACTCGGGAGGCAGAGGCACTGGATCTCTGGGAGTTCAAGACCAGCCTGGTTCTACAAGAGCTAGTTCCAGGACAGGCTCCAAAGCCACAGAGAACCCTATCTCTTTAAATAAAAACAAAAAACAAAAAACCAAGCTCCATGGTGTGAAACATCTGGGTTCAAAGACTACTATGTGTGATGTCATCTTAAAGAAGTTAACCTGATATACAAATTTTTTTCATTAAGTTATGACAGTGGGAACTTAACAGAGTCATTACATAGATAATGCATAGAGCATGGTTAGTGCACAACTGAGCACACAACACACTCCTCCTCCTGCATGGCTAGATGACGGAAAGCTGATGTATAATGCCTGGCACCCAGTAGGTGTCCAGCGCTCCTTTGGCTTAGTCAGGTGCATACACCAAACACAGCTCAATCTCTTTTTCCTTCATTTTTCATGGATATGTGTATGCGGTATAGTTGCATGTGCATGTTTGTATGTGTGAGGGGGTAGGTATGTGTGCAAATGTGTACAACTGAATATATGCAAGTATTTGTAGAGGCCTGAAGTTGATAGCTGGCACCTTCCTTGATTGCTCTTCCACCTTATTCTCTGAGGCAGGGCCTCTCAATCAAACCCAGAGCTCACCCATATGGTGAGTCTCATTAGCCAGCTTGCGCGAGAGGAACCCCACTGCCATTGCTTTCTGAGGCTAGAATTTCAGGCCTGCTGTAGTGTCTAGCCACTATTTAAAAGTGGATTTCAGGAATCAAAACTCAGATCATTTTGCTTGTACAACTGCTTTAACCATTGAGCCATCTCTCCAGTCTATCACAGTTTAAAGTTCTAAGAACAAAGACATCCACAAGGTTCCTGTTGTCACTGCCTTGGGGTGAAGACACAGATAGTCAGTGAAGCAAACCAACGTGGTCGTAGCCAGAAACACTCTAAAAACACAGAGTAAGGACAGGGCATGGTGGCCATTTTGCTGGGGAGGTCTCTCTACAAAGGGATGCCTGAGAAAGACAAATGGTGAGGGGCCAGGAATACGAGCAGATAAAACAGCCGGCATAATGGCAAGCTCCGTGTTGGACAGATGAAAGAATGGATTCCCACAGGTTCCAGGAATTGCCCTTGGAGCATAATCCATCTCTTAGAATTCTCTGCAAACATGCCTGAGCTATATCATAAGGTTTCTGAGGAGAGAGGATCATGCTTTATATTTATTCTTAATCTGCACAAGTCACTCAATCAGCAGAAGATAATCAGCCGCAGGGCTTTCTGTCTCGCCTCACTGTGAAATAGCAAAGCCCACAGGATCCTCTGCTTGGCAGAAGCGCCATCTACTGTTCCTTCCCTGAATAACTCCAGCCTGCATCTGTCCTTCCTTAGGCTGGCAACAAAGCACACTCTCTGCCCTACAACCCAGCAGTAAACTTTATTTCTTTTTTATTATTACCTAATTGTGTGATTCTAGCTCCATCTGCCTCTCTATTATGCCTTTGAGAAACGACCTCTTTTTCTTCTCTGCAGCAAGTTTCTCTTCATATGAACACAGGACAAGAACCGAAAGTCGGCTGTAGCACATTTCCTATGAAACTTCCCATCGTCATTTTAAAGATAAATTTTATGATGCCTTAACCATCACATCACATCTACCCTGCAGAGCGCTTATTATAGTTCACATCTATGCTAAGTGCAAACTTGAGCAGTGGCTTAATTTTACTGAAAATCGTCAACATACTCTATTAAGTCAGGGAGGACTTTGTAGATGTCTTCATCGTTTACGCTTTCTTCTGTGGGAAAGGGCCTAGGAAGGAAGAAAAAGTATGGGAGAGTGAGCAATCAAGATGAGCATTTACCGCCAATTAAACAGTAAAACTTGCTGCCACTCAAACAAGCCATCACGTTTAATGATTTCTAGGGCTTCTCCAGAAGCGCATGCCCGGCAGCTGCGCCTGGGGTTCCCCTGGGCAGACTGCAACAGCTGCTACCCTAAATCATCGCCAGCATTAGAGCCAGTCCCTGCAGACACGGGTGCAGCTGGGGACAGGCTAATGCGATTACCTGATCTCCCACCTACCACGTACCTGCAGGGTCACCCCCACGACACCCACCGCAGTGCCCAGTTCAGGAGACAAGCTGCCTTGTCCGTGCCCTTGCTGTCAGCACCCTCACAGCAGCTGGAAGATCTGACCTAACAAAGACTCTGCCAGCAAATCGCCTTCCAGGGCTCAGTTCGCTAGTAAGGACGACGATCATAAGAAGATGAAGACATCATACATATGACTTTTGACCCTGGCAGACTTTCCTCTTTGGACCTCAGGGTATTTACGTTCTATTTTTTATTTTCATTTCTGGAGAAATTAACTGAGTAGATTTCAAAGAGACTGGCAAGTTGTTTTCGTCCTCTGTTAAAAATATCCCACTTCAATTTTCCCCGCTCCTATCATTTGACATCTTTGTTTGGCTCATAACATTTCTCCTTATAGCCAAAATAATGTTTTAAAAGTATGCCTAACAGAATCACCATAGCTACTATATTTCAATGACAAATGCTCTACTCTTTGATAGTAAGCATGTTTCATGTTTATAAAAAGGAGCCATCAAAATATTAAATAATTAACAATGGCTAAAGAGTTTCATTGAAAGTCAGATATTTTAATTGTATTTTTATTATTTAAAATAATTTTGGCTTTAAATACATTATGAATTAATTTAATTCTTAAGATAGCAAAGGGACCTACATTTTTTCAAATAAATGAACACACGTAACCAAGCTTTCAGAGTTGTTCTCTTTTAATATAGGCAATTCTCTCAGGTTCTCATGCCTACACTGGTTCACTATAGAGAACTAGAGTTCTCTACTATAAATACAGACAAGAAAAGTTCAAAAGGAAAAATAGCTCTGATAGGTGTCTTTTCAGAATCAAAAGTACACACAAAGCAGGCTATGCTTGTTCCAAAATCTAGTCTATATGCATAATAACACAGAATATCTATTGACACGGGCAGCTACTCATTACTGAAGAGCAAATTAGAGGGAATCAACCAGGTGACAATCTATTTCTACAGAAAACTGATAAAATCATGGCCCATTCCTGAGAAGGGGTCTCCTGGATGTCCTTCCGGAGACCACTGTGGTGGCATCCAGGAATTGAGCTGCTGAGCTAGTGCTGAACTCTCCGGTGAGACCCACTAGGATTCCCTCCCTCAGAATATGATAAAACCTGGGCGCACACACACACACAAAGAGTCATAGATAGAGGCTTACAAAGCTGTATCATGGAGGCGGACTAGAACACAAATCCTTGAAGACATAAGGTACAAATGACACCTATTTCCATGAAGCCTGGCTATATCTTCTCCGCTTCCTGTTTCTTTTATTCTTTAGCTTGTGTGGAAGTAGCGTGCAGTCTCTAAAGGACAAGAGGCTTGCACAACTAACACACCTCTGCTCCCACGCTTACCAACTGATTATACTCCACCGCTTGGAGATGGTATAGACGAACTATCAACTTCTGAACTTTTCACGGATTACCCAACCTTCAACACACTTTCTTCTGCATCTATCACTTAATGCTTGTGTGACTGCTCCTTAAACCCATAAAAGTTGAGAGTTATTATTATGGTCTCCTCTACAGGAACCAAATACATTATACTTTTAAATATTTATATACTAAAGCATTTGCATTTGTCTTAATGAATTATACATATATAAATGTTGAAAAAAATTTTTTTAAAAGAGCCATAACCAGTGGCAGTCACCAGGGAGCCAAGAACAATGTTCAGTCATTGTGCCTCATTCAATTCTCTGAATAAGTCCTTAATTGCTCGGTAAATCTCAAATGTGTATGTGGCACTTAATATACCAAGCACAAAGACCCTTGCAAAGAACAGCCATTCAATAAATCAAGAAATAGTCATTGCAATGCGTGGGAAACAGGATCCACAGAGGCACAAACTTACCTGATTCCTGTGGCCAACGCTATTGGCGTGCGGGATAACCGAGATAACGTTTCTATAACCTGCGGGGGGCGGAGGAGAGGGAAATGTTCATTGAACAAGTATTTATCAAGGCTTAACACTTTTCTCAAAAGCGACAGATTTCCCATTCAATATTAACAATGGTTAAAGAAAGACAAACTTATCGACTCATACGGTGTGAATTGGAAAGAGTCATGATTGGGAAGCTTAAACGCCTGTGTTCCTTTTAATTTTATGACTTAAATGAGTTTACTAAGATGCAAGTGATAGTCTCCTTCCAATGAAACAGGGAGTTAAACTCATTAACCCTGTGTATTTAATACCTAAAACTGAAAACCCTTAGAGATCACCCAAATTAATGTTCCTCAGCATAGTACCCACTAGACATGTGAAGCTATTTAACTTAAAACTTAAAACTCAAAAATATTATTTCCTTTACTTCACTAGCCAAATTCTAAGTGCTCAGTCATCACTGTTTCTGTTGCATTTCAGAACACACACATATCAGCTATTTTCACACCACAGCAGGCATTGCTGGGCAGAAAAGTGAGATTGCCAGTTCTTGAGACCACAGGACTTCAAATCTGAGTTTCCCATTCATTAGCCAGGTAACCTTAAGCAACCACTGAAATTCACGAGTCTTAGCTTTTCCCTCTAGATAAGGCCTCAGATAATAGCTAATGATCATTAGAGTATTGTAAGGATTAAATAACAAAGTACCTGCAAAATGGTTAAAAGGTAGCAATTCTTTATAATCGCCAACTTTGAAGAAATTGCTTTGTTCTAATTCTGAGGGTGTTCAAGAAATTTTTTGTTCTAAATTACTTTTGCTTATGCATTTCAAAAACTCCTTATAAAGATCTCCAAGCACCTTAGCCCAAGTGTGCTCTGCTAAGCTGTGGCGCCTGTACCTAGTAATTTTACTCCTCCTTCAATCCTTTATACCTAAAATCACCTTTGTTAGAGACTTAACTGAGGAAACCAGCTCTCTACAACGTATTTCCCCCACTGATGCATTTTTATGATAAACGTACTTGTTCACACCCTCAAGATTAAGCAAGCAAAGGAGGCTCTGCTGTGCAATCCATCTTGAGTAGGAGGGGGAATGGGAGGAAAACGTGTCTAATTGGACTGAGACAGTCTAGTGAACACCTGGAAATCCTCAGCTCCAAGACAGAAATGTAAGCAACGCCTCCAGCCCTCAGAGAAAGCCTCTCAAAGGCACCAGTCCCATGAATGGGTTGCCAAAACACCTCGCTCAGTTGTGAGCCTATTTGGAGCCCTGTTCGCTAGTTTTCAGGTAAACTCGCCTTTGCTAGCCTTTATCAAACATGGATTAAAAACAGATAAAATTAACTTCTGCACAATATTGTCGGACAAAAATAAAAATGCTCCTCAAGTGATTACAAAAACCAAAATTAACTATACAGGGAATTGTAATCATATATTAGTTATACATAGCAATGTTCTGTTGTCCTGGATTCTTGAAATTTGTGAAAAGAATAGATGTGACATGTTAGCACTAAAAAAAATGAAAGTAGAGAGAACGCATAGGTCAATCAATTCTATGTAAGCAAAGTACTCTCCCAGTGTGTATGTAGCTCAGAACAGCAAGTTATATGTGACATGAGTATAGTTTTGTTAATTTAAAAACAAACCAAAAACTGCTTCAACATTTTTAACAAAAGAGCCAAAGGACAGAGATGCTTTAGGACAGTTCCTAGGGGCAGAATGTAGCAAGAGACCTGGAGACTGGGGAGAAGAGGGCAAGGCTACCGACCCCCAAATTCTACATCTTACCCTAACCTCCAGTTGAGACACTAGGAAATAAAAAAAAACAGGACTCTGAAGACACCAAAACCACGTTTCTAGATGCGAAGTCTAGCGTGGGAAAAGCTTCTGTAATAATTTGAGAAGTAGTATTCAGACCCTTGGTTAACTAATATTGAGTTTTAGACACACCCTATTGGGAGGGGCCCATACTAAAAATCCCAGAGAATGCTCTGCCTCTTGCTGTGTTTTAGGCTGTGGTTTCAGTCCCTGCTAAATAAGAAAAACAACACAGCAATAATACATTATTACTGCTACTCTAATATTCATTTTAGTGGCAATTAATTTTGTTCTCTGAAGATACTTTGTACAATAACTGTAGATTTATGAAATAATTCACATTTTGACTTTTATCTGCCAACACTCAGAACAGCTACAGTATTTTTCCATCCATGTGCCTCCCTCCTCACGGTAGAGAGGAAGCTGGAACTAAAAACAAAAAATAAAATGTACAGCTTGATTTGGCATGGAAACATCCATCCGCCACCAGAGGGAGCCAGACGACAGTTTATTACCTTAGTCCTGCTGATTACCGTTAAGGACACTTTGAAAACTTAGCTGAAACGACTCCTATGATTCAAAGGAGGAAGGCTATTTATCACTATTCAATAACACAGATACAAACTCATGGGACGTCGGATGGAAAGACTGTGAGGTGACCTTGCAGTGAGTGGCTGTGAGAGCCCTCATTTTCAGGTCTATCCTATTACACATAGTCCTGGGACTAAGTTTACAAAACAAATAGAGTCTGTTTAGTCAATGTGGTGCTTTTGGAACAATGTCTATTCTATAACGACCGTGTTTGCAGACTGAAAACAGGCACGTACACGAATCAGTGCCAGGCCCTCAAATCCCGTGTGGATCCTCCAAGCTGCCCCTCTGAAGCAGACAACTGAAACCGAGAGAAAACCATTGAAAGATACCAACGGGCCTATGTTCTGTGAAATGTGCTGATTTTATATGGTTCCTTCAAAGTGAAAAATTATGGACATCAATTCTCAGAAAGGAGGGTGAGATAGCAAGAATGTTCTAACAATCCTGGACTTGCTTTCTGTATCCACATCCTCCAGCCCCACTGGTAAGAAAACGCATTTGCAGAGAAGTCAGGGTTATAACTGGGGTAACATCAATTAGATCTACTGTGTGAGGAAGGGGGGAGACGTGAGCAAGACTTCCCACTCCCACTTTAAATTGGAGATTACATCCCAGAAGCGATAGGATCATTGGGAAACTTTGGGAAAGGAGATAACAGGGCTAATTGCACTGGGGAAAGAGAATTCAGCACAGTGAACAGAGGGGGCAGGAAGTCATGGGAGCAGCCAGTAGTAGACAGAGATGTTCTCAATAGTTCCAAAGTACTCTAAGATAGCCACAGTGAGACCGTAAGATGTGAGATGCCCTTAGGAGCTGTGACTGACCACTGTGATGCCCTTGGGAGCTGTAGCTGAGCACTGTGATGTCCTTAGGAACTATGACTGAGCACTGTGACATCCTTTAGGAGCTGTGGCTGACCACTGTGATGTCCTTGGGAGCCGTGGCTGACCACTGTGATGTCCTTAGGAGCCGTGGCTGACCACTGTGATGTCCTTAGAAGCTGTGGCTGACCACTGTGATGTCCTTGGGAGCCGTGGCTGACCACTGTGATGTCCTTAGGAGCTATGACTGAACACTGTGATGTCCTTAGAAGCTGTGACTGAACACTGATATCCTTGGGAACCGTGGCTGACCACTGTGATACCCTTGGGAGCCGTGGCTGAGAACTGTGATGTCCTTAGGAGCCATGGCTGACCACTGTGAAGCCCTTAGGAGCCGTGGCTGACCACTGTGGTATCCTTAGGAGCCGTGGCTGAGCACTGTGATGTCCTTAGGAGCCATGGCTGACCACTGTGATGTCCTTAGGAGCCGTGGCTGACCACTGTGGTATCCTTAGGAGCCGTGGCTGAGCACTGTGACATCCTTTAGGAGCTGTGACTGACATCCTTTAGGAGCCATGGCTGATCACTGTGATGCCCTTAGAAGCCATGGCTGAGCATTGATGCCTTTGGGAGAAGTGGCTGACCACTGTGACATCCTTTAGGAGCAATGACTGAGTACTGTGATGTGCTTAGGAGCTGTGGTTACACACTGTGATGTCCTTAGGAGCCATGGCTGAGCACTGTTGTCCTTGGGAGCAGTGGCTGAGCACTGTGACATCCTTAGGAGCCATGGATAAACACTGTGATGTCCTTGGGAGCTGTAACTGAGCATTGTGACAGCTCAGGAGAGAAGAGGAGCCTGGGTGATACAGGACTGTCTCTTCATATGTGCCACCTGGAAAGCCCACTTCAGTGTCCCATAGCTTTGATCAGGTGTGGCCAGAGCTCTGCAAGGCTGTTGGCTCCTCCAGGTGTCTTCTCTCTCTGACCTGCTCCCAGCCCACCCTGGGTCTCAGGTATCCTCTCACAGATCATGGCTGTAACTCTGCCCTGGCACTTATCACTCTATTCACAGTTTTCAAAATCAGCTTTCAATGTTTGCAAAAGAACTCAAGATTTTTTAAAATTAAAATATTAATACATGAAAATTGTCTCCCTCTACCTCCCTGAGCTCAATCCAGATGGGACCACAGCTAAGAATCTGCTGTAATTCTTGAAGTTTTTTTTTTTCTTTCTTCTTGTAATAAATGCATTCCTGGTTCCTAGCCTGGCATGATGGCTTAACTTTGTGATCCTAACACTTTGGAAACTGAGGCAGGAGTATTATTACAACTTCAAGACCAACATGTGATGCATAGTGAGTTCAAAGGGAGTATGGATTATGGAACGTGGCCTTGTCTCAAAACAAAGGGTTTTCATATGGATCTGTTTTTAAAACGTTCTAAGAGTTTTCTAAAACATTCAGAGTCATGCTTTATCACTGACAATCAATCACAGCCATGCCATCATGCACAGATGTCCTTTCTTCATTTTAATGCTGTGTGACACTCCAGCATATGTAAATAATCTAATGGTTTTGCCATTTTCCCAGCAGTAAGTGCGTATAGCACTCTGCTGCAAAGCCAGCAGCCACATCCTTGCCAAGTGTATGCTCATGTATATGCAGGCCCTGCTGGAGGAAGATGGTGAAGAGGGTGCCTGCGCACGTGGGAGGGAAGGAGGAGCATTCTTTAAGCTGCTTACAGGAACCTAAGACACTCTTGAAGGGCATGCAAGAATGCAGCAAGGACTCCAGTGATAGTCCACTCTCCAACAGTAGGAAACACCTTCAGGGCAGGAGACCCAAGCGTCCTCTCCCCTGCTTGATTTTCTAGAGTCACTGGATATAACTAGCCGCTGCCCAAGTAAGTGGACAAAGTAATGTTTGCTTTGCAAAAAATTACTGAGAAGATCCAATTTGCATATCAGCAATATATAGCGACCTTCCTGATTTTCCTGAAGTTTTCCCTCTTAATTTTTCTCTGACCCAATAGCTTGGTGATTTTTACAGAGGGGTGGGCTGTGCAGGGGCGATTATAGGCTTCAGGCTCCAGCCACGAGTGCAAAACCTAGCTTAGTGGTTCAGGAGAGCCATACAGCCTGACAACGCCACAGCCCGAGTGAGCAGCTGTGGCTGGAGACCCAGGTGCAGCATCCAGGCTCCCGCAGGCTCAGAGCGAATGCCCTACGGAGTAGAGACAAACACGGAGTCTAAAAGATGGGCTTCAGGGTGTTCATCTGGGAAACAGACAAAAGCCGGAGGAGAGGTCAGCTGTGAGCTAAAGACAACCGCGGGAGCTAGTATATTACCCAGAAGCCCTTGACTCTAGATTCTTGACCATGAGGCCCAGTTCTAAATCCAGCCAGATGGTGAGTTGCAGATCAGCAATATATTTCACCTTCCGTCTCCTAGGAAATCAAAAGAACTCATTATATTAATTTTCTTTGCAATTCCAATTTCACACAGTAAATTGCCCCATTAGGATACGCTGCAGCTCAGCATCACTTCCAGCCACGTTTCAGATTTCCTTGAACACTGGCTGTGGCTTTGTCATTTTTGCCTGCAGGGTGCCATTAGAAAGAATGCTCCTCGCACCATCTCTATGGGCCAAGCAAAGAAATATAGCCAGGGGAGCCAGACGGAGCATCCTTTCTGAGCAAGACGGTAAGCCACTGGAAATGAGTTTCCATTGTTCTTAAGAATAGTGCATGTGTATAGCTTAAATGGGTCAAATTTACAACACGGATTGACCTCAGTGGTGGGTGCAATTTTAAAAAGTATTTTCTGAAGCACCATAGCTGAAATAATCAGGAGTAACCACCTCCTTTAGGAATTGTGTGTGTGAGGTTGTTACACAAGCAGACTGGGGCAAGATTTCCTGAGTCCAGATTCAACCCACGCCTTCCACTGACTGGGTTAATATGGAACACTCTGCTTTGGTTCCCTTGAACATGTGAAATTTCAGGAGAACATTACTTGGGACACAAGCCTGTGGTGAAGGGAACATGAAGCAATCTGGTAGACTTGTCCCAGAAGCACTTCCGGGTTTGCACGGTCATACCCTCTGCCCTGCCAGCCTTGGCCCTATACCTCCAAAGGCGCCAAAAGAGGAGCATCTTTCCTTTAGAACTAGCTTCCTCTCTCTATAACCCCCTAAATTCCACTCTCATCTCTCCCAGATCTTGGCAATCAAAAGGTTTTCTAGAAGCCTGCCCTAGATCTAAACCCCTGAACTCTCCTCAGATGCAACCCCCTCCCCTCTCCCTGTGCCTCTGCCTTGCTATAGGCCCCTTTCTCATTTCCTGTACTCTCATAACTGAGAGTTATAACTGAGAGGCCTGTTTGCCTCTGCCTTCTAGTTCTTCTCTCATAAATTCGCCCTCTACCTGGCTACCCTGAAGGCTGAATGATATTTCCGGAAGTCATTGTGATATCCCCACCCCCACCTGTGCTCCTCATGCACTGGGCTGCAACGGCTGAGCAGCACACTCAGGGTCTCTACACCCCCTGTCCCTCCAGCCTGCCCTCCATCTCCTCTGCTGTTTGCCATATTAGGCTGGACCCAACCACAGTGCCAGCTGTGCTCCAGTCAAGTCCCAGAATCTGATTTTTAGAGCAGTGGTTCTCAACTGTCTTAATGTTGGGACCCTTTGATATAGTTCCTCATGTTGGTGGTGACCCCAACCATAAAATTATTTTCATTGATACTTCCTAACTGTGATTTTGCTACCTTTATATAAACCGTCATGAAATATCTGTTTTCTGATGGTCTGAGGCAACCCCTGCAAAATGGTCATTTGACTCCCGCAAAGGGAGAATCCACAGCTTGAGAACCACTGCTTTAGCCCATGAAGCCCATAATGTTCCCAGTACTATAATTTACACAGGGGTATTCAAAATTAAATGCTTTCTACTAAAGGATAGGTGGAATGAAGCACACTGAAAACAATAGTGCCAATGTTCTCATACCAACTAGAAGACCAGGAGAAACTTTTCATCTTTCTAACTATCACCCTGGTCCAAATACCTGTGGGGACATCCGGGATAATAAACTCAATGTCCATTCACAACTGTAAAAGAAACCATTCTGCAAAGATGATGGCATTTGCAAATCACGCCCTACCTTTAAGCTAGGGGTAGAGAGACAGGCTACAGAGATTACGTAGCAGCTTTAAACAAACTCAACAAAGAGAATTAAGCTGAACATCAGGGAAGGATGCACAGAGGAACCACTGTTGACTCATGGATTCATGTTCAGAGCTATGGTCTATGTGACCCCACCAGGCCACAGAAACTGAGCCTACAGAAACTGGAGGAGTTCGCTGGGGCTAAAAGAATGTGGAAACTCTAATACATGTCCACAGCTACTCACACATCATACAGGTGGAGCGAAATCAACATATTCTCCAAGCTCAATTCACTTTCAAAGTCGTACAATGGGCAGGGAAGGACACTGATTTCTGGGGGTGGCCGATGACCGTGGTCACCTTAAAGAATGACATGGAGAATCCCCCCCCCCCAAAAAAAAAGGAATGAATGCTGGTGTGAAGGGATCTCACAGTAGAGATGAATGTGGCATTGCTTAGCAACTGGAGATACCTCACCTTGTCTCAGCATCAGGGCACATAAGGGAGAGAAAAGAGCCAAACATCTACAAACCACCTAGCAGAAATGATGGCCACGAGAATAGAATGACAGCCACACTCCAGCTAGCTTGCTAACACGGATCATTTTATAACCCATTTGAAAGTGCTCATTTTCATATGTGCAGGAGCAGTTTAAATGCAGGTAAACTAACTCATTGTCATGTAGTTTCCATACCAAAGCAGAGTCGGCACAAATATGTAAGGCACACCCTTACATATACGAATTGTAAAAAGCTTTGTTAGAAAAACATAAAAGGCAACATGTCACCACTATGAGATTCAGGTCATTGTACATTGTTGTTTTTCCGTAATCAATTTTCAACATCTCACATGCAAAGTGTAGTTACAGTTCACCTCAGTTCACGCCAGCTACATCTTAAGCATGGTGACCACGGGTGGCTGAGGGCTGCTGTCCTGGGTGAGAGCAGCCTAGAAGAAGAGGCCTTCCATGTACTCAGATCAGGATGGGAAAGAAAACCATGTCTTCAGGGACAAAGAGCACGGACTGCAAATGTCAAGTGAACGTGGCGGTCCAAGCACAGTGTGGGGCTGGGTGAAGTGCTTTGTGAGCACACATAAGGGTCTGAGGCCAAGTATCCAGAACCTGAACCACACACACACACACACACACACACACACACACACAACTGGGTATAATTATAAACATCTGTAACACTATTGTCGGTGGCACAGAGCCAGGCAGATCCCAGGAGCCCATGACCAGCCAGCTTTGCCAAAATAGCAGACTACAGGTTTAAAGAGAACTCCTCTCTCAAACACTGTTAGAAAGTGATTGAGGAAGACATCCAAACACTGATCTCTGGCCTCCACTACACAAACACACACATGTGCACACACACACAAACACACACAAGAGGGAAAGAGGAGAGAGAGAGAGAGAACCCCAAAGACCCATACCATGAACTGGCCCCTCCAGATTTACTCTGCCCTTTTGTAGTGTGACCAGAGGAGGGCTACAGAGATGGGAGAATGTGGTAGCGAGCCCTGTGAGGAGGACAGCCCTCTATACAGGACTCACTTACTGACTGTTTCCCCTATCCATAAATGTCACTTGAACATTCCGCCGACCCAGCAGGCATCCAGCTAAATGCGAGTAAGACAGGATTTCTGTGGAAACTGGATTAATCTGAGGGCTCCCCCATCCCACGTCCACCTTTTCTGCCTGTCTTACTGTCAGCCTTGGCTCAGAACCAGACCTAATCAACTCTAACTTCAACTTTACACATTACATTTCATCAGCTTTTAAAAGTTCTCCTGTGACGCATGAACAAAGCTGGAGGTTAGCTTTTACTCTTATTTAACTGCGCTTTGAGGTCCCTTCCCCTTTCCATTCCGTGTCTTTGATTTCCCCTTTTAAAGTAACTGTCACTGAATTGCGTACAGAGATATTTTTGAAACAGCATGACAATATCTGTGGCTTTAAAACTCTGCCACCTGTGATCTCCAAATCCTCAAGGAGATGTTCTCTTGTGATCCACAGGAGTTTCTTTTTCTGAATCTCAGATATTTCCCAATGAGCAAGGAACACTTTTTAGTTGCTAGCTGCTCTGAATATAAGTGATTAATCCAGGATAATCTGAATTTCCTTTAGGGTCTGAGTATTTACCAAGAACTGGATCAGAGGAAGTAATCCTCTCAGAGGATGTAGGAAAGTAGCTCATTGCTTAGGCTGCAGCAGGGAAGGAGGGAGGGCATCACTCACTCCCCTGCTTTCAACGGGGAAGAGCTGGCCACATTTTTCTCTCACACATAAATTTTTATAGTCTGATTCACCACAACCTTGGATGGGATGTTTTAACTGAAAGAACATATGACGTTTACTTAGAGGACAAAAAAAAAAAGGAAAGAAAGGGGAGTAGAGGGAAGGGAAAAGAAGAGAAAAGAAGAGAAGAGAAGAGAAGAGAAGAGAAGAGAAGAGAAGAGAGCAACAAAGAGAGCAACAAAGAGAGCAATGTCCCTTTCTTCCAAAGCAGCTCCTGAGACAATTTTCCACAATCTTTAAAGACAGACCTCTGATTCTGGGCACACCCAACACTCCTTGGTTCAGAAAGACAGAGCTCAGCTCCCTCTTCCCACAGACAGTCTAGGAAAGCAACAAAACTTCTACATGGGAAATCACATGTATGTACATATGAAACCACTAAGATAACTTATTTCTAAACTACTAGGTTAGCCACACCCTTCAAATGCCTGTCATGACGGTATCCTCAAAGTACCTATGGTGCTATGTAAAGACTTTCACATAGTCTAAGTAAAGAAATTCCTTGGGCAGAGAAGCAGGGTGTACCTACTGTGTACTGAACCCACTGTGTACCAACTTCAACTCCATAGTATATACTAGTCTAACATTATTTCTTTTAACTTATATTGTTGCTTGCTTGCTTTTTTAACATTTATTTATTTCCTATGTATATGTGTGGGCACACACATGCCCAAGTATGCATGTGGAGGTCAGAGGAAAGCTTGTGGGTTCTCTCTTTAAATCATGTGGTTTCGGGGTACTAAACTTGGCAGCGGGTACCACTGCCCACAGAGCCATCTCACTAGCTGCCTCTTTTCTTTTGATTATCCTGTGTCTTACATTCCTCCAAAGACAAGTATTCCGTGAAAACATGCAACATTCAAGAGCAGTCTATGTGAGGATGATCTCTCAGAATTTCTCCCACAGACAATGACAGCAATTTGAATTATAAGGCAGACATACCCTCAAGCATCCAGACCAGACTCAAATATTATGCCCAGTTATAAACATCCACATAAGCTGTTGAGTCTTTCAGAATCATTTGAAAGAAAATATGAGCAGATATAAATAGCCCCCAGGTGATGTAGGTAGATCTGGCAAAAGGGACTTTATGAGTTAGATGTTACAAAGTGGATACAGTAGAAAGTTCTAGTCAAAAAAGCTGTTGATCAAAAAGGGAAGAACTGAAAGATTCTCCAAACCCTATCAAATCCCTGCCCCTTTGATCCTCATAGGAGTCCTAACTTGTATCCCATAAAAATTATAATTTTCATTGTTGAATATAGAACAAAAGCTCAAGAGCTGAGAAATTGGTTACTTGAATCAAAGCAAAGCTAACAGAAGAACATAATGGCATTTTTTCCAGGTCCCCCTGACACACACACACACAGTCCTTGGCATAAAACACTGTATACAAAATAGCTTTGCCAACATGGCTGCCTCAAACTATCACACAGTCAACAAAGCTCTGGACCCTGGCTACACTTTGCCTTGTTATCAGACAACAGTTAGGGTTGTGTGGGCCTCAGACCCTCCCTCATCTCCAAGAATTGCTGGTTTCAGAGAAGAGATCTTATATAAATAATCAGTTTCTGGTCACCCTAATAAAATACCCGAAGGTGGACACTTGTCAAAAGTACAGAGCTTAGCCAGGTGCAAATGTGTGTGTACCTGTAGGGCCAGCCACAGGAGGCTAAGGCAAAAGGAGCCTATGAGCTCAGGATCACCCTGGGGCAGAAGGAATAAAGGAGAGGGGTGGAAAGGGGGATAAAAGAGAAAGGGTATCACAACATAGTCTTGGAAACTGGAAGTCCAAAGCAACCTTGACTGTATGGCCTCTGGAGAGGGCTCTCGGTTGTAACACATGGCAGTAAATGGCAAATCAAACAGCTATGGCTATAGGAGGACAAGAGGATGGGCCAGCCTCACTCACCAGATAACAACTCAACCAACGCTTCCAGAGGAGCATCCACGGTGACCTAACTACCCTACATTAGGTCCATCTCCCAAAAGTTCAGCCACCTTAGTATCACCACAACAAGGAACAAACCCCTAGCAGATGACTTTCCAGGGAAATAAAGTCTCACAAGTTAAAGACTTCTAACTTCAACTTCACCCAGCAAAGCAATCACAGCTCTAGACCGCACCAGTGAGTCAACCAGGCATAGCCTCACCAGTTGTAATTTCTAAGGAATCTGTTTTTTTTTTTTAGAAACAAGACATGCACTGGAATTGGTGTGCTCAGCTTCCATATGTATCCATATTCCATATTTTATATATTGATATATGTGATTGCAGATTCTTATAGATGTTGGATAGGATCTAGATTTTTCTACCATGGTATACAGATACAGGATTGTCTTAATGCTTAGTGACCACCAACTTTCTGAGCTCTAATTTCTTTTAAAAATGTCTAATGTTTTGGGACCAACAGAAGGATTAAATATCTTCAAGTGAGCACCTTATATTATGGGTATTCATAAAAATATTTTAATGAAGCCAGATGGTGGTGGCACATGTCTTTAATCCCAGCACTTGGGAGGCAGAGGCAGGTAGATCTCTGTGAATTTAAGGCCAGCCTGGTCTACAAAAGCTAGTTCCAGAACAGGTTCCAAAGCTACAGAGAAACCCCATCTCGAAAAACAAATAAATAAAAAAAATTTAATGAAAAGGCACAGTGACACATGCCTATAATTACACCACACAAGAAGCTGAGGAAGAAGGGTCACTGGAAGCTCAAGACCACCCTCTCTCTATATATAATAAGACCCTATCTTTAAAAGTTGAAAAACTTTTTAAAAAGTAAAGTAAAATGTAATTGGTTATTTCCACTCTTTGGTTTTCTGCTAGTTTTTACCTTAATTCTCAGGCAATGACAATGATGTCATGGAGGCAAACACAATTTTTATTAAGTTCTTCGTATTATTTTTGTGTGTTGTTTGTTTTATTTTTCTAGACATAGTTTCTCTGTAACCCTGGATGTCCTGGAACTCACTCTGTAGACCAGGTTGGTCTCGAATGCAGAGCTCCACCTGCCTCCTTTAATCTTCTGGGATTAAAGACATAGGCCATCACTGCCCAGCTTAAGTTTTCTTAAATTCTGAGTTGTGTTTGTTTACTTGTTTGTTTAACATTTCAGATACTAAAATATCCTTCTCCTCTGCTGCTACATGGTACATCACTAATGAGTCTTTGAAACTTTATTTCAGCATAGCTCACTGAAAGTCATCTTCAAACAAAAGCCTGGGTGGATGAGATTCTCTTGTGCTTGTTGAGCCTGTGAATCCCTAGCTTGGCAATTCTTGGATTGTTGTTGCTGTTTCAAAGCCTCATGAAAAGTCTGGAAAAAACACAACCCGACAGGACACCTCCAAGGGGGCTGGAGTCATAAGTCAGTTAAGATGTAGTTCTTATCTTTATTTTGCATGTGCATCTGTCTGTGGATATGCCACATGTACACGGGTGTCCACTGAGGTCAGAAGAGGGAGGGCATCCTATCCCATCCAGCTGGAGTTACAGAACTACCCAATTGAGAACTACCCAATGTGGGCTCTGAGAACTAAACTCAGATCTTCTGGAAAAGCAACAAGCACTCTTAACTGCTGAGTCACTTCTCCAGCACTCAGTCTAGGGGCCTCCATCTAGAAAGTGTTCAAGAAGGTCTTTGGCCTTCCTGTGGCTGGCAGAGGAGGAAGCAAACATAGAAAAAGGAAGAGTGCCAGAGTCAGAACTGACAATGGCTGAGGGGCCCCATCTCCCTGGCTTCCCTCCTGATTCTCAGGCCAAGGCATCTTGCACCTCAATAAACAGGATATTCAAACAGTACATGCAGTAACAGCAGCCAGCTATCTAGTAAGCCACACAGCGATGTAGTTTCAGTTGTGTTTTCATTTCTTGATGTTTTGTTTGGTTGTTGCTTTAGTCTTGAGATGGAGTCCCACCATGCCAACCCTGACATTTATATTAATATATTATTGGATATTTACTAAGAAGTGCATATTAATTGTATTCAGCAAAGTATTTTAATGAGAAATGTAAAAATGCTTTTGTATTCTGACAACCAAGTAAATAGTTTTCAAACTTTCTTTCTTTTGCTGTTAAATGACATTTTATCAGAATTCAAGTACTGAAAAGTGCCTGAAACACAGAAGATGAAGCAAAGTGGCAATGGATAAGCAGAGGATCAGAGGTCTTTGTGCAGTAATAACCTCCCCATTTCCCAAGAAGAGCTCAGCACCTTGAAAAAGAGCTTATGTTAAGGGATATTCGATCATGCTATGAAGCCTGAGCTTGCATTTGTATTGATTAAATAAAATTAACCTTGTGACAGGAGGTTGCATTAGCAAATAGTTGACAGAAAGTAATCATAGGGCCTCAGAGAGCATCTGGGAGAGATTGAAAGACACAGGAAGTAGTGAAGTGTGGTTTGGAGTAGCACAGTCTTTTCTGCTTTAGCAGAGTAGAAGCATGGGTCTTCTATGGATGCTCGCAAGAAGAGAGAATTAGCTAGTTGCTATTCAGCCTCTCTGAGCTCACAGATTTTTACCCCAGCCTTTGAATATCAAGTCTTATTCACAATTAAAACAATGGAGATTCTGCTAAAGCTACCTTAAGCTGTAGTGACAGGGCCAGTGTCTGTGGGAGCAGAATTCTACTAGGCTGTGGCCTGAGCAGCCAGGCCATAGTTAGATAAGCAGGCCAGTAACTTTGAAATTGCAATTGCTGACTGAGAAAGCAACAGATTAAGACACTAACAGTGTGTTGAAATTAAAATATTTGGCACCCAACATGGGGCCCAAATTTCCACATAGGGCCCAAGAAAACTGAAAGAAAGAAAGAAAGAAAGAAAGAAAGAAAGAAAGAAAGAAAGAAAATCGTATAAAACAAAACAGACATGGCTCCTTTAAGAGGCACTGCAGTGCAGCAGAGCACTTGAGCAGCAGCCAGCATGCTAAGTAGAAACAGCAAGCTAAGCAAAAATCACCTGCCACAGTGAGGGCACCAACGTCCTAGAGCTGGGGTGGTTAAACACAGCAGCTCTCAGCCAGGCTCACAGGCTTGAGGCCAGAGGAGGGGGGTGGAGCCAACTGCCAGAGTCAAAAAGCTGAGGGTCTAACAGCCACTTAGAAGTTTAAGGTTTGCCCCACATGGTCAGAGAGCACTATAGGTTCACAGTAAAACTGGTACAGACAAAAAACAAACAAACAAATAAACGTTTAAACAAGTAAAGTCTTTAAAGAAAGAAAAAAAGTAATATTTAAAAAGCCATGTAAAGATGGGAAATACACAGGTAGTTTGGATCCAGTATAATGTTTCATTGACTTTGAATTTTTTTAAATGCTGATAAGTGAATGACAGCTGCTTAGAGACATGGGATTTTAAATGAATTGCTGAATTAAACCAGTCAAGATACTTTAAGGGTGTCTTAACTTTAAAACAGAATTCAGAAAATGTATTGCACTGGAGGATAGATTATGTTTCTCTTCCCACAGAAAATGAAAGGCTAAGGATTCCTTCAAAATTAATAAAGACCAGATTTGAGTGGGGGGAACACCCTAAAAATCTTGGCTACAGACATAAAGAAATAAACTTAGAAAAATTACAAGATAGGTGATTATATATATATATATACATACATACATATATGTGTGTGTACGTATGTGTGTATGTATATGTGTGTGTGTGTATGTGTGTGTGTGTGTGTGTGTGTGTATGCTTATCCCTTTACATGGGAACAGCTCTGAGACTGGATAAGATATGATGAATCTTCTTGGTTACAGAATCCTTGTAACTTATTATTACATGCCACCCTGTCATATGGTATGGATATGGGTTTTGGCTACACAGTCAAAACAAACTTATAAAGTTATCAAATGTCTTTTATCTATTCAAACATAAAACATAAATGTCATCTTTGGCTGGCATCTGTAAAACATACAGTTCATACTTGTGCTAATGCAGATATGTATGTTACCTTTGAAAGTTTGTGTGTTGTTGACCAAGGGGACAGCACCAATGAAAATGGGTGGGTCAGGTAATCTAGCCTTTTCATAGTGCCTCTGTTTAAGTTTCTTCAAGATTCTACATTCAAAATAACTTCAAGGCTTCTAGCTGAGATGGCCCAACCTCACAGACTATTCAAGCCAGAACTTCAGATAAGCCTTGTACCTTCCAATTACACAGAGACTGGACAACAAGTGGTATAGTTTTCTTAAGACTTGATCATTTTCTCAATTTTTTGCAGGATACACAGAGTATGCGATTATCCCCAGACAACAGGAAATAGTCTAGAGGACACAACACCCACATTCCCAAGAGGTGGGGTGGATGTTTGTTTTTTGTTTGTTTGTTTGTTTTTGTTTTTTTCAAGACAGGGTTTCTCTGTAGCTTTGAAGCCTGTCCTGGAACTAGCTCTTGTAGACCAGGCTGGTCTCAATCTCATGAAGATCCACCTGCCTTTGCCTCCCAAGTACTGTGATTAAAGGTGTGCACCACCACTGCCTGGCAGGATGGATGGTTTTTGGTCATTCAGTGGGTCATAGGTGTTTGTCATCATTTGGTGGGGATATAGGAATATAAGATTAAAAGACAACTATTCATTTCAAATATTTTACAATGGTATGGATTTTTTGTATATTGATACAAATTTAAGCTTAGTTTTGCTATAACATATACATGTTTTTACTCTTGTTTAAGGTACTGCATCTATATCAGTAATATAAAGTTATCTTGAAAGCTATTATACAAACTGTTTAGAATAATTTTTAAAAATTCAGGTTGGTAGTTAGTCATCTATAACAAACTTGTATTCATGTTAGGTATGTTTTCAAGGTAAACAGATATATTTTTGGTAGATAGGTTATATTAAAATGCTTTATAGACCTATAGAGTATAGAATTTAAGATGTTTAATTACCCAAGGCTTTTCATAACAGAGAGACATGTCTGTTCTTGGCAGCATCACTCTACTTCATAAAAGGATGACAGGCATCAAAGAATTTCTATATGGAGTTAGTTTCATTATGGCAAAGCTAGCCATGTGGGTAAGAAACTGCCCTTGCCTCAACTGCTGACAGTATACTGTACAAATTGAACAAGCAGGACACAAAGGAAAAAGACTGCTGAACTTTTCCAATACAAGGTGGGTTAGTCCTTCAAAACTCTTGCTTCACAAAAAAAAGTCTGTCAGAAATTTTAGGCCTATAGACCAAATATGGATACCCCACTAGTGCAGAGGAACCTTGGGTGAGTTACAGGTTTTCACCCTAACCTTGGAATCTCAAGTCATATTCATACTTATATCAACAGAGATTTAGTTAAAGCTACCTTTAGTGGCAGCAACAGCGCCAGTGTCTGTGGGAGCAGAATTCTGGCCAGGCTGTGGTCTAAGCAGCAAGGCTTCTGCTAGATAAGCAGGCCAGTAACTGTAAAGTTGCAATTTCTAGCTGAGATAGCAATAGATTAGGTGCAGCCATTGTGACAAAGTTAAAGCAACAGCTCTGCATTCCATTATGGAAGTTCTGAATCTCTTTCAAAGTTAGCTTATTTCATACTATGTATGTCCAGTCCATCACTATGTGTTGGAAAACTAATTAACTGTGAGAATTTTCCTGATTCAAATTTTGTCTTCTTATTTGCCTTTTCTGGATTTGGTGGCCACTCCTTTATGAAAAACAAAAGCAAAAATGAAAGAAGAAAAAAGAAGAAACAAATATACTTGCTTCAGAAATAGAGAAAAATAAAACTGAAGTATCAGAAAATTTTCATTCAATATTCTCCAGTTAATTTTTCCATACTCAAACTTCTCAGAATGGTAACTGAACTAAATGTAAAACTAAGACACAGAAAACTAAGGGGATGGTTGTCTGGCATGGGTATAGAATATGCAAATTGATAGAGCAACCTATTTCTCACTTGTACTTACTTATTATCTTCAGCCTATAAGGGCAAAATCACATGCAAAATATTTGTTAGAATTTTCCTTACGGCTAAAGTATCAATAACTCAACTATGAATAAAGCATAGAAAGCAATGGATTTATTGTTATTGCTGTTGTTGTTTTTGAGACAGGGTCCCACTGTATTGCTTTGACTGTTCTGGAACTTACTATGTAACTGAGGCTGGCAGGGATCTTCCTGCTTCTGCCTCTGGAGTGCTGGGGTTAAGGCTGGGCACCACCACAACCAGGAGTGAGATTCAACAACCCTGACACAACCACAAATGTAGTGATGGCTAGTGGACTTTACCTACTAGTGCTCATCACCCCAAAAGGAACTATTTTAAATCCACTGAGATCAACTCTTGGTATCTAGGTGTCAAAATGACCAATTCAAATCAGAGCATCTTTCTAAGAAAGACAGTTTCCATATGAATACTAATACTTTCTTTTGGTTCTTTCTCAAATGTTTTATTTCGAATACATAGACATTGGAAGGGAAGAGGTAAAAGCTACCATGTACCACTGTACTTCAAGACTTGTAGACTGATGCTGATAAGGGATTATATGTGAAGTGCATTCCACATAATGCCTCAGGCCTCCACAGGGGTGAGCCAGGAGGGAGAGCTATCAATGCACATGACCTTGTATATCAAGCATTGGCAGCTTAAAGAGCTCCCCCTAGAGCTGTACAGCAGACACAACAGCCTAGCTCCCCAGTGCTTGACACATCCCAATGCCCACAGTCTGACTTAGCTTTACAAGCAAATAAATAGCAATCCACATATGTCTTCCGACACTCTTGGCTTTGTATATCTCTGGCTCTCCAGAAACTTGCTATATAGATGAGGCTGGCCTCGAACTCATTGAAATCTGTGTGCCTCTGCCTTCCAAGAGCTGGGAGGGATTAAAGGCATGTGCTACTATGTCCAACTCAGACATTTCTTATGAGATGGTTCTTTAAGAGCAAATAGAGCATACTTACTTGTTTTTCTAATCCTCTCTTTCTATTTAATGGAGCAATGTACTAAATTACAAGAAAGAATAGAAAGTCAGCAGGTGCCATTGTTCCTCAAAAGTCACACTCCATGGAAAGTTACTAACACACATGAAGAACTGGGATTTAATAATTCACAGAAATACAATGCTCACATTATCAAAACAACTTGCGTATTTTCACACTCCTGACAAATAATGACTGACTAGGAACCCAGATTTTGTTTTTAAAAGAATGCTTCCAATATGCATACTTAGTAGTGTCCTGAAATAGAGATATGGCCCAGAAGGCTTAGAGGAATATAACATTTAAAAACTCTCAAAACTAAAAATTTCTATCTGTAACAGAATTATGGGACATGTGCTAAGTGACATTACTTCTCTGAAATTCCTGTGTTCAAGGACAACTGATGAACACAGGAATTATGAAGACTGATGTGATATGATAAGCCCCAGATGAAAGTGCATTGTTGAAAATGCGCATAAAATAGTAAAATTGAAGCAGATACACGCATTCTTTTTCAAATTGCCTTTAAAACTCAATGCACTGTTTTATAGGATAATATTTTTTATTGTGAGTCAAGCAACAAAACTGCCAAGAAAAGGCAATTTATAGCAGTAAAGCTAGGAAGCTAGAAAGCGGCTGTTATACATTGTAGGTCATGTGTTTGCTCTGCTTTCTCTAACCCCACAGTGAGAGCAGTTCATTACTGAAATTTTTATTAAAGTCAGATGCCATCACAAGTTACCCTCAATCCAGAACACTGTGACACAAGCCCCATGCAGGGCAGTTTAGAGGTGCTTCAACCTGAGATGTCACCCTGCTACAGTTTCTTTGGTATTTAGAATAAATTTCCAAATGGAAAGAATCATGAATACTTGGGATATGGATTTATGGGCATGCTATATAGTACCTCAGGATGGCCTTAAACTCATGGCAATCCTCCTGCCTCTGGCTCTCCTGGGCTCAGGATTACAGGTATACACAAGCATACTTGGCCTGCCAGGTCACCTGTTATACTTTATCCCTTCCACACACAGCTGCTTGCCCTACCATATTCAGCATGAGTTGAAGCAGCATTGAGTTCTTCTTTTGCTGTAGCCCTACATTTGGGGTTTTCCAGCCCTCAAAGTCAAAGACCCAAGTAAACCTCTTTTTTTTTTTTTTTTTTATAAAATACCCTGCCTCAGATGCTCTGGCAAAGCAACAAAAGCAGACCATGACATGCCCTAAATACCTAGAGGACATGCTCTTATTTTTATGTTAAGATTTTTTTTAAGATCTACAGCATTTGTAGTGTAAGAGTTATTATAATGCTTCTTCTTAATCCTCATATAATCCCAAATCCCGAGTACCAACCAGATACAGGAGGTTTTCCCTCAGCATGCCATAATTGTAACCAACAAAAGGAATAATACTTTCATATCTAAATATGTATGCATATTACCTAATTACTTTCTGAGAATAAGTACTTAGAAGTTAAGCTTCTGGGTTAAAAGAGATGTATGCCTTTAAAAGCTCTTGTTGAAGACCATTAGACTGCAAGAGTGTTTTGTTGTTGTTGTTGTTGTTGTTGTTGAGGTTTTGTTGTTGATGTTGTTGTTGTGGGCAGTGGTGGTGGTGGTAGTGGTGTGTGCTTGTGTGTGTGTTTTAACTTCACTATAATAATGTTTCATATGAAGATGCTCATGTGGCTGAGTAAAACCTGCCCTAAACCAACACGATTACTTTACTGTCAGATTGCTCCCTCTCTAATCCTTGAGAAGCACTCAGAGACGACCATGTGAATCTTCTCTTTCTTGGAGCATTGCTTACATTATCCTTGGCAAGTAAGAAAAAAACCAAAGCCTTTAGTTCCTTTCTTTGAACTTTACTTCTTGGAGTTCTCTTTTGTCCGAGTTCAGCAACAGTTTGGGGTGGAGTCATTACTATAACTAGATACAAACTAAGTTTGGGAAAATCAACACTGACTGCCCAGAAAAGGGACGACAGAAATTGAATAAAGTACTTAACACAGTCAATGAAGAAGATCTTATCTCCAGGGAGAAATGAGAGGTGAAGTGTCAGGGCCAGCTTTCTAATCCCTGGGTAGTATAATCATTACTGGGACACAGGTATCATCTAGATTCCTGCATCTTTAATATGCCTTCTAATTTATAGCTAAATAAAACTGAAAATGTTCTACGAGAATTTACAATGTGCAAGGTCCTGCTATAAATGCCTTAAGAAAAGCAGAATGTATAAAATCAAAGAGAGTTCCTAAATCTGGGAATGCAATCAAGAGTATGTTCAAGCTGTATGGCAATAGGGAGAAACATTTACGCATTCCCAAATGATAGTATAAAAGTCAGTAGGCAATAGGACCAACATGCCCTGTTGGTGCAGGAGACTTGTCTGTTCTGTCAATTATGTTTTAAATAAATGCTGATTGGCCAGGTAGGAGGTATAGGCGGGTCAACCAGACAGGAAGTAGAGGCAGGGCAAGGAGAAAGTCTGGGAAGCAGGAAGCTTCCCTGGCATTCCTGCGCAGCCCACCGAAGGAGCAACATGTGTCCATGTCCCAGCTGAGAAAAGGTACTGGCCATGTGGCTGACAATGGGTTAATATAAAAGACTGAGCTAATGGGCCAATCAGTGTATAACCTAATATAGACTCTCTGTGTGATTTTCTTTGGGGCTTGCCAGCTGTGGGGTACTAGGCGGGACAGAAATCCCAACGGGCAGGCCCCTCATGTTACACCCTGTCACCACACCTACAATAGATTTCTGTAGACAAATCCTTTTTAATGCTATCCTTCCACTGTGCAAAATGCCCCCCTAGGCTCCTATTGTTTGGATGTTTGGTCTCTAGCAGGTGATGGTGTTTTGGGAGGACATGGAACCAAACTGGAGAAAGCGGGATGCTAAGGATATGACTTTGAGGGTAAGAGCTTACTCAGCTTCTTGGGCAAGTTTCTCTCTGCTTCTATGAGCTAGGAAGATGTGAGCAGGCTGCTTCATGTGCTCACACCTCTAAGAACTCTGCCCCACTCTCCCTCACATGAAATCACCAAAAAGAAAAAAAAACCAGAAAGAAAGAAAAGAAACCACCCCAAAACCGACTTCCTCTAAGTTGTATCTGTCATGTGTGCTGCAGCCCAGTGAAAAAGTAGAAAAATCCGCACTGTAAATATCAAATCTGTTCTCCAACCTTCTTCCCCAGATGACCCTCGGATGAAACCAAGACTGAGGGTGGGAGAAATGTTACAAAAATACTCTTGTATTTCTGTACACTGCAGCAAAATAGACTACTTGGAACCATATTAATGTTCTGGATTCCTTAAAGACTCCACCAGAAATCCTTTATAGGTAGGTGGCCAAGCTATGGTGTCATTTACTAAACAGGGCCTGAGACACAATGTTTTGAGAAGTTTGTATCCTCACAGAGACCACGTTTTCAAGACTAATATCTCCCCTGCTAATATCTGATCACATGAGGAAAAGGTGACAAGAATTCTACTGATACACTGCAATAACAGGACAAAAGCTAAATGGATGTGTCAACTCCAACAACAGCAGCCTGGCCATGATCTCAGTTCCTCGCCTAAGCTCCAGCCTCTGGAGGTGACTAAAAGTCACTAGACAGGTGCAGGTGTCACTCGGGCATCACTGACCACTGACATATGGATGGCGTCTACGTCTCTCCGTCATTGGGTCCTATTCCTCAGAACCTCAGAACACCAATGATGAGGAAAACAGAGACAGGAACGGGAGTCTCTCAGAACCAGTACTCAGAACTGATGGTCCTGCCCTGGGAACTGAGATCAGTCTTTGAAATTCACAGAATCATGGTCTTCTGTGAGCAAAGAAATTACGGTAGATGTCAAGTTGGTAAAAACCAGGAGCATTTTCACTACTATTAGTATTTCATGAAAATTGTCAAACTATTACATAGTCTAGTCTTAATCATTATATTTACATGACAAAACTAAGATGTTTTCAATTACTTTTCTCGGAGTGATTCTCCTCAGTGCTTCACCTGAGAAATCTTCTTTTTCTGTCCACACACAATCTCTGAGTAGGTGATTATATCCCAACCTGGCTTCCAAACACACTTTTTCTCTTCACTCAGGATATCCTGAGATCAACCCACAGAAGGCAGCAGGAAATGGGTCAAGACATCTACAGGCAGTGGGCCAGTCAGAAGAAAGAACAGGCAGTAAGGGGAAGGCAGCATGGGCCCCACCAAGACCATAGAGAAAAATGGACCAAACAGGAAGCATATGAAGTGAGAGAGTGACCAGAAACCAGTAAACAGGTGGGAAGATGTCACTGTCAAAGCAGGAATGACACATAGATAGTTCACCTTTTGAAAGTGCTTTTCCTCGTATAAGTCCTGAGTTAGCAGTCTTTTTTGTTTGTTTGTTTTTATTTTGTTTTTGTTTTTTAAGACAGAGGTGTGTGGCAGTACTAGCTATCCCGAGGCTCACTTTGTAGACCAGGCTGGACTCAAATTCACAGAGACCCTCCCTGCCTCTGCCTCCCGAGTGCTGGGATTAAAGGTGTGCACCACCAGTGTCTGGCTAACAGTTTAACTTCTGAGATAGCAAAGGCCACAGACAGAAGTCAGAGGAATAAAAGATGGCGATGCTTTGCTGTTCTGTTTTAAAGCTCACAGAATACGAACAGATCTCCTGAAGAAGCACTGGAGTGCTAAGCCCAAGAAATCACTCATGGGTCACCTGGGCAGAGGGACAATCAGGCTGACACTCGAGCGTGGGGTGACAGGGGCATGACTAGGCATCTGCACAAATGAGGCAGGTTGACATTGTGCTCAAATTAGGATGACATTTCGAGAGAGCCTCACAGATAAAAGCAAAGTAGAATATCTGGACAGGGATCAACCCTGAATAGCAGAAAATGGAGAGTGATGGTTAGCAAACCAGGCTGAGTATAATCTGACTGGCGAAGAAAAGAAAGTCAAATATATCCTTGATTTATACCCTCCAAAAAAACCTATATTAAATATTTCTCAAACTTTTGAAGATAACAAGCATCTTAGACAGGGTTATAGAAGTCATAGTAGACGGTTTCAGTAAACTGGAATTCATGAAAGAACAGAATCACTGCACAGAAACGTAATCAAAAGCAAGTACATCGCTGGCAAAAAGAAAACGCTTTTAGCATCTAAACAACAGTCACCAATCAATATGAAAACTATTAATAACCACAAAGAACCACGGCAAGGCACACACTCAGGAGAAGAGGACAAAGGGCTGTAAACACACCACAAAGCTTTCACTTCTCAGGCAGACTTGTGGGCAACAAGGATAACCCATGGCTCAGAAACTAGACACGGGACTGCAAGGCTTTTCAAGTCGCAGCAGGGAAACACTGGCGCCATTTTTTTTCCCTGATCATGGTTGTATAACAGAAGCACAAACCTAAACAGCACAGGGTGGGGGCTGTAGATATGCGAAGGGTACCCTTTTAAACACTAGGAAGAGGGGCAGGAAACATAAAAAATATGTAGGAATTAAAAATACTTGATGAATTTAAAATTAGAAAAGAAGTGCCACTGAGTTCTAAGCCCAAATGCATATCATAAATATTTAAATAACAAAACAACATTCAATAAGGCCATTGCGTGACATGAAAATTTCAAGGAAAAGGAGAGACCAACTATACCTAAGAAAAGGCAGAAAGTGGACACTGGGAAAGAACGGAAAAGCCGTGTTAGGCACAAGCCAAGCATATGTACCCTGTTACACATTCTCCCTCCTCAGTTGATGGGGAAGGAAATTCAAGCCAAAAGTGATCCGAGGGTCACTGACTCCTGGACTAGCCAGTGGCTGACCTGCATAACAGAAGGCATGAGGAAAGCGGGGCTTCTGGGAGAATGTCCTGGTGGCAGCTGGCATGGCCGATCCAAGACGAGAAAGTACTGAAGGAGCATGAGACAGAGAGTGTTGAGGAGTTCCAAAACCAGGGTCTTGAAGCTGTAAGCTGCTGTGACAGCCCTGGCAATGGAAAGGAAGCTGCCTGGCTTAAAAGCATCTTCAAATTACAGCTGTAACCTACTCCAGACGATGAGCGCAAGAGAGGGTTCCAAAGTTCTGAGCCCAAAGGAATGAAATCCCACCTTAGATTTCCTTACATTTGAAATGAGAAGAAGCCCATTCTACTGAAATAAGTTATAGTGAAAACTTGGTAATATGCTCCAGGGTTTGTCATTTGCTTGTGTGCTGTGTGTCATTATCACTTCCCTATGCACAAAGAATGCCTATCTTAGGAGGTGGAGCCCACTTTCCATTCCAACATAGAGCTGTCCATCACTTGCGCCCTAGCCTTCACCTCAGCCTAGTGCATGCACACATGATCAATGTTGTGCCACTTAGATACCCCGGTCCCAGTCTTCCACTTGGAAGAAGCAAACAAATGTGCATTTGCATTCTTGCTGCAACCATTAGCAACATCTAAAGCCAGGTCTCCAAAGCAGGAGCTTAAATCCAGGACAAGCATTCGGTCTCAAGGACAGAGTGCCTGGCAGTTCACATGACCAGACAAGCCCCATAGGTCACTCCAGGCACATTTCCTGCCTGCTGGGCACCCATGCTGGGCCACAGACTCGGGGAGTGACACAGTGAGCTCCTCCTGATGTCCTTTCTACCATTTACCTCAGCCAGCATCCGGTTCTTTGACTTACAGCTCCAAACCCAGATTCCTAAGACATGGATGAGATCAGTGTGTGAACCCTCAGCAAAATGCTTGTTTGAAGATGGGAGATTTGTAATAGAATTCAAGCACTGGCTACCACAGGGTACTATCTGTTCAGGCTATTAGGAAGCTGGAAACAGCATCCACAAGTTTCAGGTCTTGCCAGTAGCGCCCGTAGACATGTATCTCCTTGCCTAACATAGAAGCAGCATGTTATATTAACAAAAAGGATACCAGTTTTAGAATCCAGTGAGAAAGTACTTGAAGAATGACTTCAGCATTTCATACTTGAGTGATCTTGGAAACCTCCTTAACTATTTGAGCCCATTTCTCATATATAATCTTGAGATATTCAAGCCAATCCTGGGGTAATTCTGGAGTCCAATGAGATTCATAGGTGCAAAAGTCTTCAGCTCGTGTCAAATGTACCTGTTTTGGTTCTGAAGTAAATAAGCACTGTCCTCTTAATTGGCAAACGCAGGCCATTTGCAGCCTTATATAATCTCAGCCTTGTCCAGTCCTGGTTACAGTCTCCTCTCTGACCCCAATTCTGTCAACTTCCAGGCTTCACTTAGCCATGCCAGATGGGCCTGCCTGTAGGTGCTCTCTGGTATCTGGGCTTCATGTGTTTCTTTTAGCTCATTTTCTTTTTCTTGCTGTGAGTCATAAGAACCTTAGTCTGGCAGCTCAAGCTCTTAGGGTAATAGATCTTCATAGTGGATCATTTGCAAAGTTTGGAGAATGCAAGGCAAGGACAATAACCTAAACTTCGCAGCTAGAAGTAATCTAAAAGAATGTCATTCAAACTCTGTGATGCTCCAAATGAGCAAAATTAAATGGAGAGGTACAAAGAGGGCCACTTCATCACCTGTATCGCAATTTCAAAAACCAACCAGCTGTCACAGTATCTGCAAATGCTGACTGGCATCATGAAGATTACAGTCTTGCCTCCAGCCTGGGTCTTATGACTCTAGTCCAGTCTGGCCTACATGTCCAGAGACTGAAGTAGCATCAGACCCCTAGTCTCCAAAGCAATGTTTCTCCTATGATAAGCATTAGATTCTAAAAAGTGCAAGAGCCTCCAGGAGGTCCTAAGGGAGCCTTCCAGTCTCTCCCTCTAAAGAAGCTTAGTACTCAGTGGGGAATGACCGGTACGGGCCTGACAAACAACATGGCTCGAAGACTCTAAGAGTCCTGGGAGACCAAAAAGGACCGTGGAGGGAGATAAAACTCCAACCATGGTAGCAGAAAGCCCTGAAGCCTCGCGGAGATGGTAACATGCACACTGGGCACAAACAGTCTTGAAGAGTTCCACAGAGACAGGAACATTCCAAAAAACAGAGTCAGATGCATAGTCAGGGCCATGGTGCTGGCTGGTGTGCAACAGGTCTGGGGAAGGAAGGGGAGCCATCAGCCACAGCAAGGCCCAGGTGGCAAAAAGGTAAGACAGGTAAGACACGACACTGAAGAAGCAGAGTATGGGCAGATTAGGAAAGGGTTCCAAGCTGTGTTAAAGAAAGGTAAGCTTTTCCCTCTGTAGTATGGGGAGCCACCAAAAGTGCAAAGAGAAATGAAAACAGCTGAGTTTAGGAAATACTGAGAGGAAGGAAGACAGGGAATCAAAGAGGCCAGGTAAGTGACCTCTACAATGGCCAGAAAGCAAAACGGAGGGCCATCTGAAGGCAGGCATGAAGACAGGGAAGGAGAGGAGTTCTGGAGCAGCAATCAGACCGTCAGAGGGCATGGATAAGCGGACAGGACCGTATCTCTCGAAGCTGGAAGCATAGACACACCTGTAGTTGCTCCAAGTGCAAACTGACCAAGAAGAAGAAAAGAGTCTATCTGCTAACAAATGTTCCCCAGGAAGACCACACCACTCTGTACTCACAAGTTAATCAGGCAACCAAGACGTAGCAGAACCAAAGCTCTGGATACCCTGTTTGCACACGCTACAAATTCAAAAAAGACACAAGGGGGCACAATAATCACCAAATGGCACATAGGAACTCTCAATTTTACAAATTGTTCCAACCCGGCTCCCTCTTGGGCCAAGCTCAGGAGTGAGGGGCAGAATATGCTCCTCTGTACCAAGTGACAGAAGCTGGTCTAAACCAGTGACAGCCTTCCAGACTTACAGCCACCCCAGAGGCTGCTTTCCCACTCAGTCAGGATCCCTCTACAATGTAGCTGCATGCTCTCTGCTCAAAGTGTTCCATTAACTTCCGTGGAAACGTGCCCAGAGTATTCTACCAGGAAATACCAATCATGCTTTCAGCAGGACCTACCTGAGAACCACACAGATCCAAGTTTTAGAACAACGGAAGAGTGGAGAGGAAAGGAAAGGGCAGAAAGGTTAATAAACTAAAGTTATTATATGGTGGTATTGTCTGGAATGGATAAAATACGAACTCAAATGATGTGTCTCTGGGGTTTAACCACAGAAGCAAAATAAATAAAAGCAATGGATTGTTTTGTTGATTCTAATTTTTGTTTTGTTTTGTTTTACTTTATGTTTTGAAACAGGGTTTCTCTGCAGCATTGGAGCCTGCACTGGAACTAGCTCTTGTAGACCAGGCTGGCCTCGAACTCACAGAGATCCATCTGCCTCTACCTCCCAAGTACTAGAATTAAAGGCATGCGCCACCACCGCCACCACCCCGCTAATGATTGTAATTTTTATATAATAAATATAAATATGTATATTATATAAATCTAAATTTATATATATATATAAAAACAATATAAATAAGGCTTTTTAGTATAGACAAAGGAAAGTATACAACATAGCAGCGGTGAAAGCCAAGGACACTCTCCTGAAAGCAAGTGTCTAATTAGCTAGTTTCTCAGTCTCCCTCCTGACACTCCCTAGCAGCTAAAGCTTTAAAGGGAAGGTTACAGGCTGTGGAAAAAGCTCAACTGGTGACCACTTGCTGCACAAACATGAGGACCTGAGCTCAATTCTCAGCATCCAAATAAAGAGCCTAAGGTTGGGGCTGGAGGGATGACTCAGCTGTTCAGAGCACTGCTGCTTTTCCAGAGGACTGGGGCTTCATTTCCAGCAACCATGTGGTGGCTCACAACCATCTGTAACTCCAGTTCCAGGGGATCCAATGCCCTTTTCTGGCCTCTTTAGGTACTAAACATACAAGATGCAGAGACATATAAGCAGGCAAAAATACCCCTACAAATAAAACTAAAATGAAAGGAAAGGAAACATTTTTAAACCAGCTGTATGTGGGTATGCTTATAATCCCTAAACCATAAAGGCAAAAATAGGTGGATTCCTGTGCCTTGCTGGTCGGTCAGTAAGATTCTTGTCCCCGTGGGAGATCCTGTCTCAAAAGACAAACTGAATCTGTGTGAGTTCGAGACCAGCCTGGTCGACAAGAGCCAGTTCCAGGACAGGCTCCAAAGCCACAGAGAAACCCTGTCTCGAAAAAAAAAATAGACAAACTGAATACTTCTCAAAGAATGACACCTGAGGTTAACCTCTGGACTACACACACACACGTACACATATACTCACATACACAAACACACTCACACACATGTACACACACACAAACATACACATACATGCACAAACATGCACACAAATAAACACACGCACATAGCAGACTTCACCAGTCTCTCATCAAGTACATGACTTCTCTGATACACTGGATTTTTGTAGTCAAAATGTAAATGAAGTTTTGTTCCATTAAATTTTATGACCCCACAGAATTGCTTTTAAAAACACACATTCTGACTTCTCTGACATTTCCTCCAGATGAAATAGCAGACAGATTCTCTCAATGAACTAATTTTTTGTTTTTAATAGTTTAACTTTCCCTGTTTCACCTTCAAAATGCATCACCATCAACTTCTTAGCAATAGGAAAGTTTTCTCTTCTTGTTATCATACAGATTCAAGGTATTTAAATAATATAGCCCATATAGTCAATATATAAACGCTTGGAAGAGAAAAGAATCAAACATGGGAAAGAAACTCACATGACAGTCAAAGGAAGGGTTAGCTACATATAACATAACACTTCTTGAAGTCTGAGTGTGGCAGTGCACTTTTAATCCCAACACCTGGGAGACAGAGGCAGGTGGATCTCTGTGAGCTGGACACCAGCCTAAGCTACATAGTGAATTCCAGGCCATTCGGAGCTATATAGTAAGACTTTGTCTGAAACAAATTTGACAAAATGTTGGCTATTTCCTAAATCTTATTGATGAGAATATATACTTCAAAGTGATACTTCTTGGAATAATAGAAATATACCATTTTCAAATTTAAGTGGAAAACTGAGGGTGGGGGAATTTGGCGTGCTTTTCATGTTGCCTGTGAACCAAATCTACTGTCCAAGGACTTCCTGCAAACTGTCTTATTAACATGGAAATGTAATGACTGCTGAGTTAAATCTACAATGATAGCTACAACAATTGTCTTTTCCTCTTGTCAAGTCCAAGGTGCGAGACAAAAATAACTCAGTTTCCTTGTCAAATTCACTGCTGTTTTCTGGCAACCCTTTGTGTTTTTTACATTTAGAAAAAGGAAAAGTCAACATCATTTTTTATAAGTGAATGAGAAAGCCTTTCTGAGCACCTATATAATAAGAGAGCACAGCCATTCTAGTGACTTAGAAGGCTACAGGTATTAAAAGGCTGCGAGAAGTGTCGTTCCCTATCCCCTCAAAGCCATGCATAGGAATGCATCAGTGATCAGAAAGTTGAAGAAACAGGGAGTCGGGAAGTAAGCTTCCCTCTGTGTAGTCATTACAGAAATGAACATCTTGTCTTGAATTCAATTTGCTATAATGATCACTCTGTTCTTCTATCATCAGAGGACAGAGTTCTGAGGATGGGTAAAGTACTCTCAGACACACAGGAGAGATGTAAGAGGAACAGCACACATAGTCACTGACTTAGAAACACAGCCATCACCAGGAAAGGAGGTAGACCATTAAGATACAGTTAAAAGTAAGAGAACACCTTTCCCATGTGGTGAATGTAGGAAACAGGTCATAAATCCACAAAACTATTTCAGACAGTGTCTAGTTCTTTGAAGAAACTCTTCTTGCTATTGAGCTGGTGAAGGAAAGAGACCCACCTCAAAGAGAAGGGGACACACAGAGAAGAGGCCATGGAAGGGGACATCCAGAAGAAGATCAACAAGTGAAGATTCTGGAGGGGCAGGGCTGAGTGCATTCTAGGAGATGCAGATAGTCCTGTGTCCACAGCAGAAAAGGACAGAGGAACTATATCACGTATCAGACCCAAAGAAAAGCTTGCCTCTGATGGCTACCCAGCCCAGGAGGCGATTTTACATGACTGGCTTGACTCCCCTATGGAAACAGGCTGGTGGGAGGCAAGAGCCAGACTGAGAAAACTGGTGAGTGAAGATGTTGTTACAATAGTATAGGCGGAGGATTTGGTTGGGGTGGACACAATGGTTGGGAAACAGATACATTCCTTCCATGATAAGCATTGTTAAACATTTACTGTCATTCAGGCACTATTCTGGATGGTGCAAAGCAGTAGGCCAACAATCTTCTTTATTCTTATAAACGCTTTTAAATAATCATAAAGTGCTGGATGTTATGAAGACAACAAAGTTTAGCTGGTAGAGAGGATGGTAAGAACGCAATCTAGAGAATACTTCATCTACAAAACATAGTCAAGAATAGTTGTGTTGCTTTGTGGGGGTTTTATTTTGCTCTTTTTTTTTGTTTTGTTTGTTGTTTTTTCCCCTTTTGTAATCAAAGATCTAATTGATGAGAAAGTACCGGGAAGTATTTAAAAAAAAAAAGGAGAAAGCTAAAGAAATTCCAGACAAATCTAGATCAAATACATCAGGTTTGTTCACATAGAACATTAAAGATTCAGAAATAAGCACTATGGGTACAGACCCAGGGCAGAGTACTTGCCTAGTGAGCTGGTTAGTCTTATGCCAACTTGACACAAGCTGGAGTCATTTCGGAATAGGAAACCTATTGAGGAAATGCCACCACCAGACTTGTCTGTGGGCAAGGCCATGGAGCATATTTTTACTGATGCTTGATATAGGAGGGCCCAGCCCACTGTGGACATTACCACCTCTAGACTGGTGGTTCTCAGAGCTTCTAAAAGAAGGTTGAACAAGCCAGAAAGAGTAAGCAAGAAAACAAGCATGCAAGAAACCTCCATGGTTTCTACTTCAGTCCCTGTCTCCAGGTTCCTGCCTTGAATTCCTACCTTGACTTCAGTAGTGATCTGTGGTACAGAGCTCTAAGCTGAAACAAACTGTTTTCTCCCCGAGTTGCTTTGGGCCATGGTATTTTATCACAGCAATAGAAACCCTAGCTAATATACTAGGATGTGAGAATCCCAACATCTCAAGAGATAAAATTTCTTTTAAAAATTGAGGAGTAATTTTAGTTACAACCAGGCTTGTGATTTTAAAGATTATAGATGATATTATTTTCCAAAACAGAGGTCTGGGAAGTGTAAATGCCTGTAAAAGTCTTCAAATTAGGTGGGAATTTTTGAAAACATAAATTTTCGGCCATATGAAACAGGCACAAGGTACAAGTGTGGAGTTTATCTGAGATAAGAGATGCAAACCTGAGAGGATATGAACAGAAATAGCAAGCGAACACATGGGATGGATTGGCTGAGACCGCCGAGGTGGTCTCTGCAGCATGAAACAGAAATAGGCCCTGGAGTATAGAGCCAGAATCCTCTTCAGTTTAGAAGACAAGCAGAGGAAAAAAGGGGAACTAGCCAGTGAGGTAAGAGGAAAGCCAGAAGATATCCGATATAGACTGATCCCCACAAAAAAGAAAGTAACGTATGCTGAACTCTTACCACTACCGGTTCTGTATTCTGGAATGAGACCCGTAAGGAAGTGGCTGAGGTTGAATGGGGTCCTATGCGTGGGGCCCTGATCAACTAGGAATGTTGCCCTGCTAAGAAGAGAAACTAAAGGGGATGCATTTCAGTTCATATGCTGCTTGCCTAACACACACACAGTGCGCTTGAGGTCAGTCTAGGCAACACGGCACCATGTCTCAACAAACACAAAGGTCAGCCAACCAAACCGGAAGTAGTAACTCTCGCAAGGCAAGAGGAATGCCGCCAGCTTGAAGCTGACCCAGTCTATGCAGCACATTCCCAACCTGCCTGGACCAGAGGCAGACCCTGAGTTTCTCACCCTCTCACCGTGTCTGGCCCTAAAGAATGGCCATGTGAGTATGCAGTGGTAAAGCCACTCACCAGAATGCTCTCACCAGAGAAGGATTTCGCTAGCTCTTTAATTCTGGACTTTGAGCCTCTAGAACTCGAGGAATATGAATCCCTGCCAAGCTAGTCACCCCTCATTTTAAGGAAGCAGAGAAAAGAGACGATCTCAAGAAACAAGAAGGGTAAAGAGGGTACAATGCTGACAGAAGGCTGACTGAGAACAGCGAAGGCCCTGGAAGTGGGGCCAGCAGTGTCCCTGGCGCTGCTGATGGATGTCCTGTTACTGCAGGAAGGAGGAAGATGCCATACAGGGATGGACTGGCAGCAAAAAAGCAACGTGATGAACTTGAGGGTCTTGACAGCAAGAGTGACAACAAAGGAAGTAGGAACACATGCTACACGTTTATGAGAATGGCCTCAGACAGAGATTAAAATAAAAGATGTCACATAAATTCTGCATACCACTACGCATAGTTTTGTGTCAGGTTCCCGGAAGGAGCAAAGGTAAACATGGCTAACCTTTCAGAAAGCGAGTATGCAATCTCTGCCTGTGCTTACAGGGACAGCAGAGTTCAGCTCTATAGCAGTGTTAGCCACACGGCTGAAACCAGGAGTAAGTAATTTAAATGAGCAATGCATTTTATGTTCCAACTATAAGCCTATGTATTCTGTATGATTCCCAATAATAACTAGATAGTCACAATGGTGTGTGCCTGAGGCCCTAGACAGAATCTTACTGAGAATTACTGTAATATAAAGGAAAAAATTTAAAAAGTATGAAAGTAAAAGAAAGAGAGAGCCATAAACACCCTAGAGTATATAAGCACCAATAATGGGACTTGGGTTTTGTTTTGCTTTTAAAGATTAGGAAGGAAGGTATGAATAGGGGTAGGTAATTCTCAAAGAATTAATACACAATTTTTTTAAGAGCCTGCAGATGCTTAGGAAGTCAAGAAATAGGTTTTGACTATTTAAAATCTGCTGGTCACATATCTCCAAAAGTGAGCATCAGCAAAGCCCCAGAGGTGGGACTCCTCCTGTATTTGAAATCAAGTCTTACTATAATGAAGCCGTGCCCACACCCTTACATGCTGTGCTGTGACTGCTTTTCTGCTAACCTGATTGCCAAGTTGCAACATAGAATTTGTAACTTAAAAGATCTAAGTGTTTCTGAATGCATGTTTTACAGAAGTCATTTGCTGGCTCTTCGATAACCTGCCATAGGACAGGGCTGCCACACTACAGAGAGGCCATCCTAAAATGGGTACAGAATAAACAGGGTCCTATTATTAACTATAATGGGTCTTTCTTTCATTTCCTTATGTCTTCACCTTACACTTTGCTTCAACAAAACAATGAAAGCTGGAAACAGGAAGTAAAAAAGATAAAAACAAACATGAAAATTAATACAATTGCCTGTCACCAAAAATGATGATATATTTATTTCTTCTGCTGTGTGTGTGTGTGTGTGTGTGTGTATTTGTGTGCAAGTGTGACTGACTTACTGTTGGGAACTGAAGTCAAGGCCTTGGACATGTTAACCACGCACTCTGACACTAAACAACATTCACAGACCTTATTCAGAAGCTGCCCCCTAGTTTCCTTCTCTGTCGATAATAAAATTGACCAAAACCAACGTGGGGAGGAAAGGGCTTATTTGGATTACAGTCCATTATTGAGGAATCCAAGACAGGAGCTCAAGCAGGAACTGAAACAGAGACCATGGAGGAGCACTGCTGAGTGGCTTGTTCCTCAAGCCCTGCTCAGATTACCTACTTATACCACCTACCTGGGGGTGGTACCACCCACAGTGGGCTGGGCCCTTCCACATCAATCAACAAAATGCCTCCATAGACTTTCCTATAGGCCAACCTAAGGGAGTCAGCTGGGGGCCTCCTCTTCCCAAGTGACTCTAGTTCATGTCAGGTTGACAAAAACTAACTAGCTCAGAAGCGCTGTGCCATGAGAAACAATGCCAGAGAGCATCCCGCCTTAACAGGTTAAAGAGGGAGGAAAAGTGACAGACCTATGATAAGAGAGAATTCTGATGCTATCTCATTCTTATGAGAAGAAATAATTTTCTTTCTCCCAAAGAAAATGTCTGTTCTGTCTGCTGCTCTTCTCACAAACACTTAGTCTTGCCCTACATCAGTGCCTTTGTCAGAATATAATTCTCAATCCCTTCCATCAAAATAAAACAGCCTCTCATAAAATGTCCACCAATCTCTCGACCATCCTTCCTTCTACATTCATGGCATGTCTGTAGCACGGGCAACACTGTGCCAATTCATACACAGGATGACAACAGTCAAACTGGTAAAAACAAATCACTTCCCGTGATCCTTTGCATGACCCAGTCAACAGTAATTCGGATATAGGCCTGTTCCCTCTTGATGAGAACATGGCATCTGTTATCACAGGTCTCTTACAGTAAAAGGTCATTCCTGTCATTTTTTCATAACATTTTTATTGATTATCTGAGAATTTCACACCAAGAACCCTGTGCCAAGTTACTTCCCTGTCCTCCCAGGTCTATCCCCACACCATTGAACCTCCCCTCCACCCACCCAAAAAAGAGAAGAAAAAGGAAAAAAAAACTCCTGGTAGTCACCCCTTTAGAGGAAACTGAGTCCTTCTTCTCCTGCACCCCACCAGAAGTCATCAATCGTGGAGAGTTACACTTCAGCATTTTTATCACAATTTTAAAGAGTTCACTTTGATGGCTTTCTGCGGACTGAGCCTTTCCTCTTCCCAGAATTCTCTGTTGTCCCACCTATACTTCCTGCCCGGCTACTGACCAATCAGTGTTTTATTAAAGCAATACAAATGACAAATCTTTACAGGGTACAAGAGATTTGTTAACTCTTCTGTATTTTATTTGCAAATAGAGATAGTAGGAATAAGGGCCCTTTCGTGCTGCAGTCCACAGTGGAGTTCAGTGCACTCCACTGTGTTCAGTGTGTGTGGTCTCAAGAAATAAAACTCTCACACAACTGTCACGTCCTATTTCCATTACTGGTCTGCCTTCTTAAGTTGGCAAACAGCCCTCTTGATTGATGTTATGTGCTTCTTAGATTGATTCTCCTTTCAAACCAACTGAAGAGTCAGGATGATTCCAGCACTTAAGCCTTATAACACTCAATAGATGGGTCAACTGTTCATTACGGACAAAGCATTCTCACAGAAGGCTATGCTGTGAGGCTACAAGTGAGTCATAAAGATTGCTTCACATTAATCAAATTGATTTCCTGAGAGGATCTGAAAGCACTGTTAATATACAAATGGAAAATAAAGGATATAATGCCAGTCTGGTTTTATATTTCTGAAACAGGTAATGGTTTAATACCTAATAAATATTATTGCTGTTTCTATTTTTCATATGAACCTTATAAAATGCTGGTTCAAAAATATTAGTGACCTGGCACTCAATTTGTTAAAAGGTTTTTTATATAGAAGTTAAGTGCCATTAATCCAAAAATCTAAACCCCAAAATGCTCCAAATTTCAGTAAACTGCAATTTCTTGAAAATAGCCATGGTAAAAACAAGTGAAAAATTCCACTCTAGCCTCTAGTGATGTATCAAAATCAAAATGTAGTACACTATATTAGTTGGCTTTCTGTTTTTGTGATAAAAACCATAAGCAAAGACATCTTAGGGGAGAAAGATTATCTGATCGCATGCTTCCACATCAGTCTCTAACACTGAGGGAAGTGGGCAGGAACTGAACCACAGACTGTGGAGGAACAGTGTCGACTGGCTTGACTCAGTTCGCTTCTTACCTAACCAGGATCACCTGCCCAGGGATGGCACCACCCACAGTAAACTGGGCCCTCTCACACCAATCATTAACCAAGAAAATGCCCTCCAGGCTTGCCAACAGGCCAAGCTGACGGAGGCATTCCTCTACTATCTTTCCCTCTTCCCAGGTATGTCTAAATTTGTGTCAAGTTGGCAAAAAAAAAAAAACCTAACCAGGACACTCACTAAGAATATTGTATAAAATTACCTTCCTCTGACCCTATCTTACGTGTAAATATAAGATAATTTTGGGTTTAGATTTGTGTCCCTTCCCCATTAGATATAGGCAGATATCCCATTAGATATATGCAGATATTCCAAAATACTGAAATTGGACATATTTCAGTTCCCAGGCTTTCCAGGAAAATATTATCCAAGCCATAGAACTTTCTCTAACATATCTCTTGTCTTCACCCTTTAAATACGATTTATCTCCATTTTCTCATAACCTGAATCAGCTATGATGACATCAAAGCTTCAGTAACCTAAAAGAATTAGCTGCAAGGAAGCCAAACAGAGGCAAAGTGAAAGAGCAGCCTACAACAAGAACGGAAAGAAAAGGGCCGTTTGCAAGTTATTTCTGGCCTCTCCCAACCTACTTTTACTCTTTCTTCCTCAAGTGTTATCATCAATGTGTTTGTGCTCCCCAGACTTCACACATTCAACCTGCCATATTTCCCCTACCTAGACCCAGTAAAACCCAATGCGTGGTGTAAAGCTCATTCAGGTGAATTCATAGCCAGCTGAAGTATCACATGTAAGAGGCAGCGATTACAGAACTGACCGGCCCTAGGTGAGAAATCCAGGAAGTAGATTAGTGTTGCCCCAGCTGCCCAAACCAGACATCATCAGAATTCTTTTTACTTAATAAAGGACTTGGTTACAGCATCCTTTTCAACACTGTTCCAAACACTGTAACAAACCAATCGGAATTAGCATATGACATGAAGTGGATGTGAAGCCCCTGGATTAGGATAGCTGAGGTTATACCCTTGTCCCTATTTAATCTCACAGTTAATACTGATTTCGTTTAAGATCTTATGGTTTCTGACAATTAAAAAGTATTTTTAAAGGTCTCTCTAGGAAACAAGATCAGCATTCAAGAACAGAGCTAGAAGTTGGCTTGTTTATGAATTTATTTCACATGTATTTATGACCAGCAGGGCTTCAGAACTGGTCAGAAGGACCCTGAATTTCTGGGGCACTGGAGACAGGTCAAGTCTAGACTGGACACATCTGAAGAGAGGTAGTATGCTAAGTCTTCCTGAATCAAAAGCATTTGCCATGTGAGCATAAACTAGCCATGGCCGCAAGCTGCCGTTGCTCTAGTCAGCAAGCACTTCCTCTTACCATTCCTGAGTTATAGCTCACGTAAAGGGTGCAAGGCTTAAATCTTCAGAAGCACCTGACTGGGCACTCTACTGGCCACTCACCCCTGAGAGAGACCTCGGAGATAACGCTGTTTAACTCCTGACTGGGTGACTTGAATGGTCTTCTGTAAGAGCTTAACTAATTAGCACTAATGTAGCTAAAACCAGCCATACTCTTTATCTTCCGGCCTATGTATGGGTCAGCCACTCAGATGGGTTTCAGCAGGTTAACTTCAAAGTACCTGGGAAGAGCAATGCTCCCTTTCAGGGACTTATTTTCCAGCACCCAGAGATAGGCCAGAGCCTTTCCTGTTGTCTCTCTCTCCTCCCTCCTTCTCCCTCTCTTTCTCCCTTGTAGGATAGGTTCTCTGTTGTTAAGGTTCTATGATTACAGTGGTCCCACCAGGTAATCCAGCGTAATCTCCACTTTCCAAGATCCTTACTTTTATCCCATCTTTAAAGTTATTTTTTGTAATTTAAGGTAACACACTCCAGTCTCTAACAATCAGGTCAAGGTACCTGTCTCTGAATGGTCATTATTCTACTGATCCAGTGATTAACCTGCAAGATGGGATGACTACAAAGTATCTAAACTTCCCCGGCCTGTATTCATATAGGTATGTATTAAGAATTCTAACGAGCAGCATTATACAAAGTATGAATGGGGGTGCAGTGGGGAAAAGGTGAGGGGAGTGAGAGGAGGGAAGGGAGAGGGAACTGTGATTGGTATTTTTTTTAAAGGACTGTTTAAAAAAAAAAAAACAAAAAACCAAAGTATGTCTGCTGAAGAGCAACACACACTTATTCCACACTTTATCCCTTCTAGAGACACAGATCAGTCCATTTGCCAAGGTCAGCCAATTACACAGAAGAATGCTCGTAAAACAGACAAATGATGTGTGGAGAGAAACAGAACAGGACAGCCACAAATCTACTGCTTAGTCTCCGTGCAAACAAAAGGGCTGACAATGCTGCCTATGATGGCACTATTGTGTTTTGAATCTGGGTTGACTCTTGGTGCAATGCTATCACAGTCAGACAACTGTCCCTCAACCATCTGGTCTCATTATTTATTCAGCCTTTATGCAGTGTCCTCCACTAGAGCAAGCTGTCAGCAAGGCATGTGAAAACAAAGCCACCCCACGTCCATCCCACGTCCTGCATGGCAGTGCAGATTCTAAACACAAAGCCAGGCAAATCATTTGTTTATAGCAACTTATGTTTATTTCAAATAAACTATACCATTAAGTGCTAAGAATATTTTGGTTTCTTTGTGGGTATTTCCTCTGCATAAACCACAGTCCTGTACAGTATTTCCTGTCAAAGAGTCACGTCATTTTTTTCCCTCAGTATGGGGACATGTGGCAGCTGTAGTCACACATAGTCTACCTACATTTTCTTCATCTGCTTCAGTTTCACGTTTCCACTCAAAGTAAATGAGGTGCTTTAAAAAGCTAACTATTGTACGCTGATAAAATAGATACCAGTGTTAACCGACAGAACTCAAAACAAACAGAGGTCTTTCCTATCGCCCCGGAGCCTTTTTGTCAGAAGCGTCTCAGAGTCCAGATATCAGCTACTTCACACATCCGTGCTGCTTTGATTTTATGTGAAGGACTTAAGTAGAGGCTGAACAACAGACAGAAGCCAATATAACAACGCAACTCATAGCTCCTTAACCACAGATCGACATCCTCCCTCCAAAGGGAGCTCTTGCCAGGTGCCTTACAGCCTCGGGAGAAACCAGTGCTGTGGCTTGGCTCCTTCCAACTTATAACATTAATGGATTCTTCGTGTCATGGACAGAAAAGAACCAAGGAAGATGGGTTCCATAAATTGAGAATTTCTCAAACATGAGACCACTACTACTTTGTAACCCATTTCTTTAAGGAGTCTAAGCAAACTGTGACCCACAGGAAGGAAGGTTTATTTTGTATGTAAGATTGTATCTTGACTAATTCAAAACTAGTTTGTTACTCCCAAACCAGAGATTGTCATTTCCTCTAAAAATTTTACTCAGTACGAGAAAAGATCGGATGTGGGGTCCAACCACAAAACTTATAAGGCAATGTTGCTAAAATAATAGATAACTGATAGAATTTAGGGTTTAGAGCATAGGGTTTCATACACTCTTAAAATAAAATGTAGACTTTTCAGTACTATGTTTCAGCCTGTATATATAAATATATGGAAAAATGATTCAAACATTACACAGGTAAGCTAAAACACCCAGAAAACACCAACTTGATACTACTGTTTTGAGATTAACTATAGTGGAATTCAGTGGATCTTCCCTCTTTTCCTATAACATGAGCAAACAGAAAGAGGTCAAAATGACAGTAAAATTGACCAAAGATGAGTAGAATACACAAAAAAATTTAATAACTAAAAAGTATCCCTCCACATGTATTACAATGTAAAATTTCAACATCTAATATTCAGAGTGGTCTTTTGTCCTGTTTCATCATGGTTCATTTCAAGTAAAGTTGCCTCTCCCAGTCCATTGTTTTCTGTACTTTGATTTTCATTCTCTTCCCCTGGGCATTTAGATATAGTCTTTCCTGCACATTTATAAGTATATTTGACCCACAGAAATAACGTAAGTTTGTTCAACATGGTCCTTAAGTATTTTGCTCCTGTTTTTTTTTTTTTTAAGGTATCCTGGCTCTCAAGATCCTTCATGTATTCGTAGTAAGAAAAAGCACCAGAAATTAGAGCAAACGCAGTGAGCAGGTTCTGCTGAGTTTAGATCACAGCTGTCCTAGCTGAAAAGCTCCTTAACCAATCACCAATGCAGAACCAAGACAAGAGACTCGCATGTGACATTACTCAGTCCATGAGAGCTTACTGAACCGGATCCAGAAGTGGGGTCCAAAGCCAGACGAGCTTGTACACAAAGCAAGTGGATGGGAAGGAAAATATGTCTTGTATGCAGCTGACCATGAAAGAGGAGGTGAAGGGAGGACAAAAGGCTGGCAAACAAGGGATCCACTGGTTACAACAGCAACACAAGAGCCATGATAACACAGCTTACAATCTGCTCTCCCCCTAGAAACTAGCAGAATATAAACCTGGAAGGGTGACACACAGCTGTAGCCCCAACCCTCAGGGAGTTGAGTCTGAAAAAATTATCATGAGGCCAGCCTTGGTTTCATAGAGAGTACAAAGCCAGCCAGGTGTACAGAGCAAAACAAGAAAGGAAGGAAAGGAAAGGAAAAGATAGTTAGGTGAAATAGAATGTATACAAAGCAATTTATAGTATCTATAAATTGGTACTTGAATATAGTCACGCTGTAAAAAGAAGACTTCCACATTTTGATATATATATATGCATGTATGTATACATATTTTTTCTTTTTGGTTTATTAATAACTGAACTTCTCACAGCTGACAAGCGTCAGGGGTGATATCTCAAAAAAACACAAAACCAACTAAAGAGCTCTCTTCAAATCTAAATTCTATCATCTACAATGCAATCTGAAGACTCACTTTAAAGGATCCATTTACTGTCTGATTACATATATTTCTGACCGTCCACTAAAAATACACAAAGGACTGACCAACTGTCCTCATTCTCTTTATGTTAACTAAGCCGTCAGCTTCTAAAGCAGAGCTTCTATCCTTGATGGATGGTGGCTGCACATGATATTCTGTTTGTGCATTTGGAATGTTTATTATGAAATGATTTTTGAAAGTCTGATACAATTACTGGGAACTTGGTAAGAGAGACACAGACTTTGTTCAGCATCTAGAAAAATCAGTGAAAAATTACGGAGCTAGAGAGTTGTGGGTAGTAAGTATCAAACTGACATGAAACACATCTACTCCCCACTAGTGAGACGGAAAGGAAGGGCAGAGCCTCTGAGTAAACTGAGGTCGCTTCACCTATCAGACGAGCAAACAGACTTACTGCACTGATGCTTTGTAGAGAGGCAAAGAGATAGCTGGCAAAGAGCTATGACAGGACCCAAACTAACTTCTTCTCATGAGCCAAAATAAATACAACTACATAAAAATGAGGCCATGAGACCATAAAACTGAGCCACCTGATTAATCGACACATAATAAAAACTCTAGATAATAGCTCAGAACATGGCTGAGAGTATAGCTCCAGGGAGGAGCCCTTACCTAATATGGTCTAGTCTCCAGGCTTGTTTCCCAGCTCCAATAAATGAACAAACAAAAACATTCTAAAGTAATTTCCTAAGTAACAGAACAGTCACAATGTCTTAGGTAGTATATGATATACTGTATCCAGGGAAGTGTTTCCTCGGTCAAATTCCTTATCATGTCCCAAGCAAACACAGAAGCAGCAGCAACATTGAGTCGGGAGTTGTTGTAAGGACAGAATGGGACAAAGAAGTCTAGGAATTAAAATCAGTATGTCCAAAAGAACAGAAGAGGACAAAGCAAATACTCTACTTGGTCACAGGCTCAACATGTTACAGGGACTGCTAATGGCTAGAGTGGAAAACATTACAACCATGGAGAGAACTGAGTTTTAAGCAGAGACAAATGCAACTCTCATGCAGTACCTGAATGGCTTAGAAAGAGGGTAGAAAGAGAGGCAATGAGACCCTGAAGCGCTTCCTGCAGGGGTTCCTCTTACAGACATTGGAAGATGGGCTGACCAAAAGCAATGTGATAAGGGAAGAGTTGGTCGGTACAAAGGGAGACCACACAGGAAATGATGACGGGAGCCTCGGCACACACAGCAAGAATGAACGCTGTGAGGTCCCCATTCACTCATGCACTGGGAAAATGCTAAGCATCTCTGCTCAAAGGATGTGGTCACATGGCAGTAACTATAAAACAGTGCTCTCGCCCTCAGCAGACACCATACTCTAGTAGGTGGAGGGGAAGGGAAGGAAGTGGAGAAAGAAACAATTGTGAAGGCACAGAAATCAGGGTGGATGCAATGAGAGTTATGAAGAAAATAAAACAGCATACATGGCACAGGAGATGGATGTGTGAGCAGGTGGAGTTACTACTGCTTCACCCAACAGAAGAGCATCTCTAATGAAGGCCTTTATTTAAATAGCAAGCTAGATGAGAGAGCAATCTTTCTTCACTCTATCCCTACTGGCAAATTCATTTAAAAATGAAAAGCGGTCACTATATTTGGCTAAAGATCATACTCCTATTTGAAACAGTTAAATTAACATTAAAAACACAAAGTAATTTAATGGGACACACTTTCATTTGGTTGGCCAAGATGTTAAATGATGTGTCACATGAATAAATCATTTTTAGGGTGAGTATTATTCCCCATTCCTAACACTCAAATGACTCAATAACTCTTCTTTTCCTAGGTCTGAATTGCCCGTACTTGAAACACTGAAGACAATGCTATTCTAAATTGCTAGTTTTTACAAGTTATATACAAACTGCATTCTAGGAGTAAGAGTGGCAAGGGGGGGACCCAAAAACTATCTCATTAATCTTCGTATTTTAGGTAAAAGTTCAATAAAACATAGTAATAAATTTCATTTTGCTTTTTACTCTGTTAACTAGCAAAATTCAAACTGCATACATGGGTTGCATTTGTAGTTGCTACATTTCTGGAGGAAAGCATTTTTCAAAGCAGTTTCATTACATATTAATTGATTTTTCTATTCTGTTGCTCATGCAGCAAAATATTTATTTACAAATCTCAACCTAGGAAGAATAAGAAAAGCAGAGAGAATACACAAAACTGTTTATCTTCAGGTGTATGTCATCTGCTTTGGACCTCCCTTCCCTGAGACTACCTCTTCTCTTTAACATACTGCATTACACATTAGTTCCAAAGGAAGTTACCCAATTCTAATGAGCTCACCTCCCTGGACGTCACTGAACAGGAAGGGAGTCAGATGAACAAAGCCTTCAGCACAGCTGGACAGTGTGTGCTCGGAGGGGGTAGGCTAGCCCACAGTCTGGCTCTTAGCCATTTTTTCTGTGAGCTGTATCTCTTATAGACAGGGCAGAGTTGGGTTTTGTGGAACAAACTGGAAATGCTTTCGGTATTTTCAGTCACTGTGTGGTCTTTGTCTTTGATGTAGGCCCACATTAGTTTAGGACCCTCTTTTCTTTCAGCTTCTAAGAGTTCTATGTGGAAAGTTTGGGGCACACATGAGAGAAAGGGTCCGTAAGATATGGTTTCTTCCTTTCCTTAACTGGCAGGTCTTGATTTTCTAATGATGCTGTCCTTTTATGCGATTTTAAGCTTTTCTTCTTTTTTTTTCCAGGGTACATTTGGAATGGACATAAATTTAGGCCATTGTCATTACGTCTCAGAAAGTTTCTCCGATTTTGGTAACTGTAGCTAGAAAAACTTTCCACAATGTAAAACGCTGGGAAATATTAACATCAAGATCGACTGACAGCCATGCTCCTCCCACATGGAAGACAATGCATCAAGATCTACTGACAGCCATGCTCCTCCCGTGAAGAGGACAGTATATAATGAAAACCATGAGCTACTGAGAAGAGGGACAGACAAGAGATGCAGAGAACAGTGTTTAAATTTGGGGTTCCAATGGTTCCTCTACTCTGCTCTTCCCAACATCTTCACTATTCCAAATCTGGAAGAGATGAAGAGTCATAGAAAACAAGAACTCATGGCATATTGTCTGCACCAACTCCTCCGTGCAGGCCACCCTCTCCCCACATTATGTCCAGCACAGGGTATCAGCTCTGGAGTCAGCATGAAGCTGGTAGTTTTGAAATCAGGCTCCAGGGTCTAAGCCCAACTCTAACAATGCCCTGGGTATGCTGTTTCTAGTCCCTCTGCACCTCAGTTTTCTCATATATAAACTGGGAATGAAAAAGCTTCCATACTCAACAAAGCTATTATTAGAATTTGACTGAATCTATACGGCCCTCAGCACATTATAGTCAGAACCCAATGTATAGTCAGAACCCAATGAACAACTCTGATTTGTGCCAACGCTGACCCAAACAGATTTCTATCATTTACAGCTCTGAGCCAGCACGAAGATTTAGATTACATTACTGAGCCTGCACCAGTATAGAATTACATTACTTTCACAATGATAATTGTTTGGTATAGGAGAGAAAATTTGTGAATACATAAAGGGAGATGTCTCAAGCCATTAACAACCTGTCAGAAATGAATGAGAACACACCCTGAAACTTCTACCTACCAATGAGTTTCAGAAGGAATCCGTACATAGAAAACAAGAACTCATGGCATATTGTCTGCACCAACTCCTCCGTTCAGGCTACCCTCTCCCCACCTCGCTATTCTAGGCTAAGAAGGTCAGACAGCGAATCCTCATTGTTGGCTGGTGGAGCTCTGTAGACAATCACAGGCTAAACCATAAGCCTAAGCAGGGGAGGAGGTTTTGACTATAGAAGTTCAAAGAAAAGGATTCTTCCTGAAGCAGGAGGGAAAAAATTGTCACTACCCTGGAAGGAGGATGGGAACCCAGGATCCATGATGGAGCTTCCTGACAAAAGGTTTTACTTTATCCATACTTTCTTCCCTTGAGCTTATAGGATCAGAAGAATCAATCATTTTAAGATAGTTATCCTCGACAGATATGTTCTTTTCCATTATCTACAAACACCTATCACAGTTCACCACTTTTATATTTCCTTTGGATTGCGGTATGGTGGCACTGTGAGCTGCAGCCACAGGGGTGTACACTCAGTTCTGCCCTACATAGAAAAGGGACTTGGACAGGAGGTACTGGATGTCCTGTAGTCTAGGTGTTGACCAGCAGCAAGAGCAGCAGCTGGCGTCCCACATGCGAGTTGGCACAGGACACAGCAGGGGAGAAGTGCAAATAAGCACGGCCACAGGGGACAGACTGCAGCTCCCACTCCTAATGAGAGAGGAGAGAGAGAAGGAGGGGCAAAGGTGACACACAAACATTCTCACCCATCAGTATCGAGCAGCCTTGCTTAGGTCCCACCTGGCCAACTTAATTCATAAACCCTGGAGAGGGAGAAATGTGTTTTGTGTTCAACGGTGAATTTTCATTTTAGCTTTACTTTTGCCTATTGACTTGGGAAGTGTTCTATTCGTTTTAAAGTTAGACAGAGAGGAATAATGCTTTCATCTCTACTGGCAAGAGAAAATAAAATCAGCACATACATTACACTGGCTCTTGTCAAGAGCGCTCTAAATACACAGGAAGTCAAGAGGAAGCAAGCGATCACCCCCACAGGATGCTGCTCCAAAGGGAACAGGCTCTGAGAAATAATTCCTGCTAGGTCAGGATGTGGCCGGAAATAAACAGATAACACACAAGATGTTTTTAACTTCTTCTCTACATTAGGCATCATCAGCTAGGCATGCGCCAGCAAACACACAAATCTCCACAACGTACAGCCTGTGCCAACAATTCAGTACAGTGCTGCTTAAATATAACATTTCGGGAAAACACAGAGACATTGATTCCCTTTTGCTTTTCTGCTGATTTATATAAAAAGTTTCAGGCTTTATGAGCTACAATGAAATGTAAGTGTAAGTCTCAATTTCGATTACATTGCAGACTTTCCTAAACCTATCATGCTCACTGAAATGGCCAGTTCCTGGAAAGGCTGTGCCTATGAGGCACAGATGAGCTATTACGCCTCCATCTTGGGATGACAGCCCTGTGCTACTAATGGCTGAGAACAATTACCAGAGGTTCGAGTTGTTTTGTTAAACAGAACCGACTGGACCGATGCCTTTAATCCAAAGCTTCAGATGGAGTGCATCGGAGTGTCATTTCCCCCGTAAGAAAGATAAAATTCCCAACTCCTGGCTTCTTTTTCATTTCCCTGTTCCAGTATAAACATTTTATAACACCCCTCAAAACACAAAGCAACTTTACAGGAATTCTCTTAAGATTCTCTTATCTCTTCTTACACCCATGGTTTTTAAGCAAAATTGGTTTCTCCAGAAAATTCTTTACTTCTAACTAGGACATGTTCATAAGTTCCCTGCTTTCAAATTTCAACATTTGATTTGGGGAGTCACAGCTGAATCCACCAGGTTCCACTGACTAGCTGCAACCAGTGCTCACACTGAATGTCCCATTAGAGTAAATGGGTCACAAAAGCAAGTCATGAGTCTGGAAAGGAGGAAGCATCATTTAGTGGGGGAGGGCATGAGAGGTATGGGGAAGAGATGAGTGTTAGGACGGGGCAGCATGAAATTTTCAAATGGATAACTTTAGGATGAAAAATACCTTGTTTCTGGTTAATGGTGAAAATAGCTTGCTAAAAAAAAAAAGGAGGAAAATTTAAAACAAAAACTAATTTAAAACAAAAACATCTAACCACTAAAAATAAATACACTACAAGGGCTTAGCAGCATGTGGCTGTAAACTCTGATGAAACAGGAGGATTACAGATTTAATGGTAGCCTGGGCTTCAAAATGGGAGCATGTCTCAAGAAAAGGAAAAAGAAAATAAACACGTACAGAGAGAGACAGACAGACAGAGAGAGAGAAAGAGAGAGAGAGAACTTCAATATGAATATGTTGGTGACACTTGTTTCTGTGCCTCTATGGATATATAAGCAAAAGAAAACATCAGAATTTACACACTGCTTCGCAACTTATTTTCACCAATCGATCAATTATGGGGGCTATTTTATGGAGATGTTTTATGCCGCTCTTTTCTTCCTTGTGAAATATTTAAACAGCTACAGAATTCTCCAGGCTACATATCTTTGGAAACTCATTTGGGTAACTTCTCTCTCTTGTGGGTGACTTTTTTGAGTTACTATCTTTTATTACAAATTATTAAATTAACATCACATCTCTCAACTGGTATCTGGGTGAGATTTTATGGGTATTTATTTCCTTGGGGAAATCTCGAAGGTAATGGGACAGAACAGAAAGGAAAAATTAGAGCGACATGGGAAGGGGAAGGAGCCCCTCACCCCTGCTGGCTGAGAATCAAGAGACTTTCACAAGCAGGACATGGGGTGTGTCAAGAGTCAAAACAAGCCTCAAGCTCATGGCCCACACATAAGGAGGGCTGCTTGAACTGCTCTAATCTGTGCCGTTATCTTACCAACCTATAAACCCATACAGTGTGCCTCTCAGACCACCTTAAGATCGCAATCATTTTTTAAAAGCTTGAATTAAAAATAAGCATACCAAATATTTGTGCTTAATCTTTGAAATTCTTTGAACAAGTGGAGCTCAGACGCCACTGAACCTTCCCCATAGCTATCATTAGACCTTTACAAGTGACACTCTCTCTTGAGGCAGTGCCCACTCTTGCCTTGGGCTTGTGAAACTGTCTTTGGCTTCCCTCTGTCTGCCTCTCTCCCTCCCCCCTCTACTGGTCTTCTCCTGCACCTCTCCGATTTGGTTGATGACTGTGTTAAACCTTCTCCTAATAAATGCCAGCTTCACGTTCACTGACTTGAAAATGTTTCTCTCTGCCCTAAGTCAAGGATGTCACTAGAGCAGAAGTCTCGGAACAGTCTTAAACTGCTACTACAGCTGACATTCCCTGCTGCTACAGAGAGCACAGCTTGGTGAAGTCAGACTATAGTCTCGAGGACCTGAATATATGGCACCAATCTTGCTAACAATAGTTTAGAAGGAACACTTCCAAAATTCTATTTAACCACACAAGCACCAACATCCCATTCAATCTTTATCATCGACTCTCATTTCCACTCCAAACAACAGATTTTTAGATCTGACAAAGATTAAACTTGTGGGAATTCTGATTTGTACTGATTCTTGCTACAACTGATTCTTGCTATTAAAAGGTGTAATCATGAGTGTTATTAATAAGCACACTCAAGCACATGCCCATACAGAGGAGCATCCCAGGCGAGAACACGTACCCTGTACCCTTCGAGTGCTACTCTTCGGGGGCTTCCTGTCTTGATGTAGGAGAGCAGCAACCGAGGTTGTGCACTCTGGAATCTGACACTGTTCAAACTCAGCCCCACCCCTTACAACCCATGCAAGCAAGACAAGGCAAGGCAAATGACCAATATCTATCTCTTCTCTTCTTCTTTCCTCTCCTCTCCTCTCCTCCCCCTTCCTCCCCTCCCCTACACTCCCCTCCCCTTCCCTTCTCCCTCTCCCTCCCATTTAGTGTTGAGCACTCCCTCCCTATCACGAGTTAAATTCTCCACATGCACAATCAAAGGGAACAGAACTGAGTAAAAAGAACACATACAATCTTATGTCACCATCTTTTCCTGAAGTCCTACTGGTTCTCTTCAGCAAAGTTATCATTAGATGTGTGGTTCGCACATCTTCTTGAAACTGTGACACAGTTTCCCATGGAACATGATACTTCAGTTTAGTCACATGGGATTTTTTTTTTGAGGCTATTGTCGCAAGATTTCAAAGACCTGTGTAAAATTTGTTTTTCATTTTTCCAGGAGCTGTTTGTTTTAATATCACTCTTTGATGCAGTAATATTTTAGTATTTGCAAAACAAAAGTCTGTCATTAAAAATACCCTCTGACCATTCCCACTGGTGATCAAGTGAAGCTGGGAAGAGAAGGTTTCCCAAGTCGTTTGGTCACTGTTGTAAGGGCTTTCTGTTCTAGAGCTTCAATAAACATCTAGAACAAACTTAAGTCTCTTGAGCTTTGCCACCACAAAGTGCTATTCTTGGAGAAATTAAAATCTGGCAAACTGGTACGACAGCATTAAGCAGCAATAGTGAACAATTGTTTTGAATGTAAAACACTGTTTCCCAAGTCGGTTGAAGGTAGACCTTGTATCAATCCACATGCAGAGTCGACTGTTTAAGGTCCAACTTATGACAATTTAGATTTCCAGAACATTGACACTAAATTTCCCACTGAAATGCCTACTTCAACATATGCGATGCGAGGCAATCATAAGAGATGAAACTACAAAACCCCTTATTAGGGAAACCGAGGTCTCCTGAATAATCCCAAGCATTTCTACTGCACAAAATACCACTTCTAACTTCCTCTTTATGGTAGAGGAAAATCTGACTTCCTGCAGTGCACACTCATTTGGTTACAGCTTAAGGGAAAAGGAAGCCATGTAGAAAACATCAACCCCATCATCCACAGCTTATGATCTTCCCGTCACAGTGCCATTGTCTTGGCAAAACTCTAGGCTAAACCAAAGTAGAATTCAGGTTTTCATATGGTTCAGCCTACCGATCTGGTTTTTAAAGGGTCATGAATTGTAACCGCTACTTAACACTATGCAGCAATCAGTTAATGTTCTCTACAATTTATCTGGACTTTTATCCCTCCGACTCCTACTGGCAAAGATTAACCATGTACCTTTAACTCTAAGTGAGGCTATATACACAGTACAAACTGTAGCAGGAGGAGGAATAGCATGTAAACAGAAATGCAATGGAACTGTCCGCCTGCCCTATATATTAAGCTAAAATGAATTTTGTCAGTGAGCCTTGTCATAACACAGATTTGTTGCTGATGTTATGTTGAAGACATTACACATGGTATTACCTGTTTTAATAGAAGTCGTGCAAGGTAGGTAAAATAATTCAATTGATTGTGAGGAGTCATTTTATTTTCTGTCCTAAATGAATTTCCTTGAACAATTAGGTAGAATCATCAAAGCTGTCTGAGACTTTATTATCCTACAGACCACATTCACTTAAATCAAACTTAGTAAGGCTTTAGAGCAGCGAACACAGGCACCAGACAGAAGCTGCCTGGCTGGAAATAAAGGCTTCCAAAGATTGCCTTGAGATGACTAAGTTGCTAACACATTAATTTAAATTTTTTTTTTTAGCCAAAAAACATTATCTTCGCCGGGCGGTGATGGCGCACACCTTTAATCCCAGCACTCGGGAGGCAGAGGCAGGCGGATCTTTGTGAGTTCGAGACCAGCCTGGTCTACAAGAGCTAGTTCCGGTGCAGGCTCCAAAGCCACAACAGAGAAACCCTGTCTCCAAAAAAAAAAAAAAAAAAAATACTAGTAATGTGGTATGAAATTGTACTTTTGTTGCTACCAAAAACCCAAATCCTAAATCTGAACACAAATTTTGCGGCTGATTTGGAACTCTAAGATGGAAGACAGCAGGAACTTATCTCCCACAGCAATCTGCAGCGTGAGCTTACCACAGTAGGAGACAGTGTCCCGTGGAATCCCTCGGCGCATCTTCAGCTGCTCTTCCACTGTCACAGAAAGGCTTGTGAGTGTGTCGTTTTCTGCTTTTGGCAAATCTAGACTAAATTTTACTTTAACCAAACTAAAAGCTTTTGCCATAAAATATTCAGGATGAGTTCAGAATGAAAGGGAAAACATATCAACTGGCGGTGCCTCTTTCTTGTCACTGAAAAAGACAACTTTATCAGAAGGCTTTGCTGTGCTTCCCATGGTGTGGAGAGAAGAGGGCCATTTAGAAAAAGGGTTGGGAGAAGCTATGCAGGTCACATGGGCAACCTCTCACAGAAAAGCATACGACGTGGTTACTGTATGGCTGACATTTTCCACGTAGAAAGTGGTTTTGTTTATTTAGTATATAACAATAGAGGTGACGAAAACTTATCCTGAATAAACTACATCCACTCTGGCTTTGCAATGAAGCAAATCAGCTCATTCCTTTTTAAGAATTGGAACTTTGGGAATTTTGTCAATGTAGCAACCCTTTGTTAATTCAATTAACCATCCTTACAGGCAGTCTACCCAATGTAAGGAATCTGTGTTTACCTTCCATGTCTTTATAGTATAAGGCTGTAAGGGTGGAGGGCAGCTCTCTTTTGAGATGTATACAAAATATTTCTACAAATAAATTTTAATCCTTTTATTCTAATCTGCTCTCCAAACTAATTGTCCTAGCGTTTTTGATTAGTACACTTCTTAAAAGCAAAACTTAAAACCAACTTAAAACTAATATATATAAAATATATACATATACATATGAAACAGGTCAAGGGTAGCAAGGAAAATCCTACACCCAGAACTGCCCAGCACAGCTCAGATAAGAATCATCTGTCCACACAAGCACGTGCATCCATGGGTCCTACTCGACACTAAATAGGTTCATTCTAACCTAGCAGTTTCTGACACCTCCAGGAACTGACAGGTACTGACACCTTTGTTCCTCAGACATTATCTTGATTCACCAATACAGTTCATATTCAAAAGGCTTTCTAGCTGGCACCAAAGCGAGCCAGGGAAGGCTTGGTCATCAACAACGGGGGCCTGCAAAGATGCAGGTGTGTTAGAGGGAAAACAAGTGACTCAGAACGACACATAAGAAGCCTCCCTTGTCAAGACTCCACACAGCTGCAAGAGGCCGTCAAGCACTGTTATCTGCAGCTACCGGGTACACACTCCTATCTGGTGCACACTTCCTCTACTGATCCCTGGCCAGCAAGAACATCTGTGCATTTCCATCTCCACCATCCCCATTACATTCCTGTGGATGCAAAGAAGCCTCTAAAGGAAACGGAGAGGTGTGAGCGTAGGAAATACACACACAGTCATACCAAAAATTCTGCATCCTTGTGGATTTCTCTCCCATCATATACAATAACTTATTACCCTCACCAAATGCCCTGTGTAACTTAGATAAACCAGAGCTTAACCTTAAGTCAGGGCAATGGGGTCAAGTATCTCTCGGCACAGCTGAGGGGGAACATGGTCCAGCAGGAGGCTGGCAATGAGAAGGTGGAGAGTCGCCATAGCTTTGCAAATACAGACAAATATTCCCTCAAAGACTCCAATAACAGAAAAAGAAAGTCACTTGAAAAGAAACAAGACTAACATTTCTAAGTACACAACAGGGACCAAGCTCCTGCTGAATACTAAGTAAGAAGATAAAACAAAAACATCAAAGGGGGGGGGTCTATAGGAAAATTTAGATGGGAAAAATTTAGTTAAAACCTGCTAGAGTAAAGTACCTACTGGGTTGTTAAATATATTTACAGTAAGTAAATGCAAATGCCCTTAATGTTCTCCATCAATTGTTAGATGCTATCAAATGGACCTGTTCGCGCCCCATGGTTTCCCTTTCTGTAAACTCTGCCCACTCCAGCCATCTAGGAACTATTGTCCCCTCTGCTGTCTCCCTGGCACTGCTCATGTCAAGTCTGACACACCCAGAAGCTCTTCAACCATGCACCCTTCATGTCCTCGCTCTGAAAGGCTTGCACTGTATTGTTTTGTTTTTCACCACAGCCCTCCGGCCACACCGTTTCTTCATGTCCTCACTCTGAAAGGTTTACACCGTGCTGTGGTTTTGTTTTTTACCACAGCACTCCGGCCACACCGTTTCTTTTTGTTGCTGGCATGAGATCACGCACCACGCCTCCTCTCATCGACAGATGCTTGGCACAGGTGTAGAGTCCACATAGCTCAGGCTACATCTGCCAAAAACACTCACCAACCCCCAGCACACACCTAAAAGGCCCCGAGTCTTATACATTCGCTCAATTTCTGCTGGACCTCAGCTTGGTCGGTTACGTCTTACGCTTGAGCTACAAGGACTATGTGTGGGAGCCCAACATTCCAAAAGGATCCCTTTTCTGTGACTTCTGACGTGGCATTCTCTCTAACCAGAGCTATTTTTCACTTTTGCTTGGAAGGCAGTAAGTGATTAATGTCTCTGAGACTACACAGACATCATCTCAAATTTATCTTCCAATGCCTCCCAGCTATAATTTTTGTATCTCTGACCTAATATTCCTCAGTCATAAAATGGGGATAATGCCAACATAACAGGGTTGTTGTAGGCAAAGAACAAAAGGGCAACATAGGACATAAAATAAGGTAACTGCCTCATAAACTGATGGCCAGCACTGGCATCCTTCCTGCCCTGTCTGGATCCAGTAGAAAGAAAAATTCAAGCAGCAGATCCCTTCCTCCTCTGCTCCCCTAGAGGACCTTTCCTGCTGTCTACTGTTTCAGCTCATTTACTTCCTTCCTTACAGCTTGTGTGACATAATGCATTTCTTCAAAAGAAAGCCAGAAGCACCTCTGCTCTAAAAACGTCATCAAGAGACCGTATATTATATATGAACAACTAGAGCTATAATGGAAATCAAGTCATCACAGGATGGGAATTACAACATCCAGATCTCGGGTTTCTCATGAGTGCATGTAAGTTAGGAATCATAAGTTAGGTGGACGCACTTATAAACATGCTACACTTCTATGGAGTGTATATGTGTCTGTGTGTGTGAGTATGTGTGTGTACCATGGTATGCAAACTGATTTCTGTTTACATAGTTATGTGCATTTTAGAAAGTCAATAGAATTTTTAAAAATCTGACCAGAAGATTTACTGCTTAATCTAGAGAAGAATTTATAATTATAAGATATAATCTCATACTGTATTTCCAGTTCTGCATGAAGTGGGTAGGCTGAAAGGGGACACAGTAGTTAAGGGACATCCTGCATTGGCTCCTCTGTCTTTGGAATACCTTCATCCCTCCAAAGCACGGGTAGAGCAGGAGTCTTTGTGTGTCCTGGGAGCGTACAGTTCTGACAGACATCACTAGCCCTCAAAGTGGAGCAGCCCCAGGCAGGAAAGAAAAGCCGAAGCATAGGTCATTTTTGGAGAGGATTACACAACCATCAGCCACCAAAGCGAAGCCGTCCTGCAGAACACAATGTGCACACACTGCCCTGGCCAAGGGAGTGGCTGTTTGACAACCGGAAAGGATGTTAGGGTTGGAGAAAACTGAGATCAACTTGGAGAACTAGCTCTAGGGGATGTACTGGAAAAGGTAAAACCGGATGCTAACTAAAATGCCCTCTGGGACATATTTAAGATGTTAGCTGGATGGCAGTGAAACAGCACTATTCCTCTCCTTCTCCTGAGACCTGAGCATTTCAGAGCGCTTCCTTTCTCCACTGCACGCCAGGCTTTCTTGGGTTGTTCAACCCTTCGCTTGATTTCTTCAGTAGCATTTACCACTGTAAACTGCACCATTGCAAGTAACTTTGCAATTATCTTTTTTATCCTTTATGGGTTTTGATTCCTCAACTCAACAACCTGAAAGGGCACAGAGAGATCTTGACTGCTATTGGAGATCAATGATGCAGTCCCTAGCTGCTAATATTTTCAGTGTAGGAAGGATAGGAGAATGGCCAATGTCCCTTAGCCACAAAGACCACTTTCTAGCATACCTGTTGATGTTATGCCACTGTCTGGAATGGCATTTCAATTGTATTTTAATAAATAAAGACAGCCTGAAGATCTGAGAGTAGAACAGTCCTACTGGTCTGCCTTAAAGACCTTACAGACCAGATTATGGGATTACACGCACCTTTAATCCCAGTAGCCACACTAGTTGCCATAGAAATCGGGTAGTGCACACCTTTAATCCCAGCCCAAGAGAGGATTATAAAACAGGAAGAAACAGCTCTCAACATACAGTCTCCTTCTGAGATTTTGGGAGGCAGGATCACCATTTCAGACTGAGGTCGAGGTAAGAGCCAGTGGCTGGCTATTTTGCTTTTCGGATCTTCAGGTTGAACCTCAATTTCAAACCCTGAATTTTTATTAACCATGCAACAACTACCTGTGAGTAGTGCTGAACCCTGTAATCTGTCTGACTCTAATTAACCATCCCTTACTGCAGTGCTGGCTTGGCCTCGCTTGCATGAGACCTCTTTCTGGACTCTGTGAGAGCTCAATGCTTTTTGGTGCAACACCTCTCTCTCTTCTGCTCATGTAGGTCATGAACAACTGTAGCCACGAGCTGTGGCCTAGCGTTCTCCTCATGGAGCTCCACAGCAAGCAAGGACATTTCTTTCTTCCTTTTCACAGTTTCACAGACTTAGGACTCATTAGCATCATAGATGTCGGAGAGCGTGGCAGCATCACCATGGAACGTTTTCTTTTGGTTTCCCTGTCTTAGGTCAAGAACATTTACCCTTTCAGTTAAACAGCTCTTACTACTGTGGCTGGGGACCACTACGGCTCTCTCCCTTTGTCTATAGCTTTGCTTAAAAATGGTTTGCTCACCCTGGAGCAACCAGTCTGAAAATATTTAATGGAAAATTCTAGAAATAAACAATTATCAAATTTTCTATTGTTAGCCACCCTGAGTAATATAACATCGCCATCCTTCCTAGCCCATAAATCACCCCTTTGTCCAGTGTATCCACACTATGAATGCTACCTCCCTGTTTGCTGCGTGGTAGCCATCTTGGATATCAGATTGACTGTCACAATACTGTGAACTTAGGCTTAAGTTACTCTCATTTAACTTAATAACATCCCCAAAGGGCAGGAGCAGTAACAGTGCCCATCTGGATATGCCAAGGAAAAGCCATGAAGAGTGCCCTGTAAGTGAAAGGGTAAAAGTTCTCAACTCAATTAAAAGGGAGAAAATAATGCATCCTGAGGTTTCTGAGACAGACAAGAATGAAACTTAACCTCTGAAATTGTGAAGGAAAAAGAGGCATGTGCTAGTTTTACTATGAAATGTCATGCTATGAATATTATATCCATAGTAGGCAAATAATATGATAGAAAAGGCATTAAATTTGCATATATAACCATGTATGTGAGAGGGTTCAGCAATGAGTGCTCAGGCATCCACTGGGGATGTTGAGTGTGTCCCTCACAGATACAGGGAGCAATCGTACTAAGTAAAATAAGGATTGTTACACAGACCAGACAATGCTGGACAAAGGGATGATTTCCAACTCAGGTCAAAAGAACTTCTAACATCCCTAGCCTGACTAGCTATTAACAATCCCTATATCTTTATTTTTGTTTCTCTCATTGGTTATGGACAGAACTTGTGAGTCCATTCTGCAATTTGCCATTTACCATTATATGATTATGGGCAAGCATGGTTAACTTAAACCACAGAAAGCAAAGCCTCAGGTTCAGGGGGAGGGGGCATCAGGAACACTGTACTCAAAGTCACCCTTACTCACTGCTCCATCCTACTCCAACTGCTTTACCCAAAAAGTCCAACCCAAACTCCTCAATTCAGCTCCATGGAGTAGTGATGTGGGATTTCCCCCTCTGTATGCTTTGAATATGTTTGACTGCCATTGGTGAATAAAGAAGCTGCTTGGGCCGATGACAGGGCAGAATACACTCAGGCTGCAAGCGATATAGCGAGAGAATAGGTGGAGTCAGTGAGATGCCATGTAGTCCCTGGAAAAGACAGAAGTTGGAACCTTGCCAGTAGGCCACGACCCTCTGATAATGCACAGATTGATAGACATGGGTTGATTTAAGATGTAAGAGTTAGCTAGAGATAAACATAAGCTAATAGGCCAAGCAATGTTGTAATTAATATGGTTTCTGAGTGATTATCTCAGGTCTGGGCGGCCAGGAAATGAAAGAGCAGCCTCTGCCAACAGAGTGGGGATCATTGTCATTTTTCACACACTTTCCATACCATGTCACATGGGACAAGGAAAGAAGAAATGCAGTTTTGCCTGATTTCATAATCAAGAAGGAAAGCAATAGTGCTAGGTCGGTTTTGCATGATACAGAAGAGAAAATGGGGGTCTCTGTCAGAAATAGAGAATAACCAGAGACAAGTCAGCAAAAGCCAGGCAGAAGGGGACAGTATCTCTCAGAACCAGCCAGACTCAAATATTTGAATAAAGCGTACATTCTCAGATTGGAAGCAAGGATGTATTATCTTGAACTAAATCAATAAAAACAAGGGGCTAATGGATGTGAGGAGAAAGAGGCTCCAGGCAAAGAAAATGATATTAATAAATACTAATCAAATGAGTCATGATGACTAGTAATTTGGTGAGACTAAAGCCAGGCAAAGTACAGAGTCAGGAAAGTGAGAACTGGAAATAAGGAAGTGTAGCACGATTTCTAATTGGTCTTAATAATAAAATCCCAGAATCAGATATTAGGGGGTGAAAGCTGAAAGATCAGAGAAGCAGAGCAGTCAGCCACTTGTTCTTACCTCTACAAAACTGTCAGATTTGGAGCTGTGGAAAATTACTCTGAAGACTCATTTGAAATGATGTGGAACTGAGGGCAAAGTGAGAAGTAGCACAGTGCCTTCGATGAGAGCCTCTAAAGGCAGAAGTAAGTATGGTTAAAGGAGCAGCATTTGTTACTGTGCACATCCTGGCAGAATGAACCAATGTTTATCCAAACACAAATACGTTTAAAGAAGAAAGATCAGCCTTTACACGTAAGTGTGAAACAACCATGGGGCAGCCACAGCTCACGATACACAATCACGAGAAACCCTAGACTAAGCAAGACTTCCAGTGCCTGCATTGTTACACCTCACAGAACAGGCGGTACTGCCCAGCACAAAAGGTTTCTGCCCATATTTCAGAGGACACAGAGGCTCCTTGGGACATTACTTAGGGAATATTAATCCAGAAGTTTTCAACTCTGTGAAGATTAGAGTTCTTGGTGGTTATTTATTTACTTATTCATTAGAACTGGCTCTGATACTATTAAAAAGGAGACCCCAAAATGATGAACTTGAATCAACACCAAAGTATAAAGCACAGCTACCTCAATGGTGTGGGGGGTTCTGTAAGTGGGTGTGGACAAAGCTACCTTAACCGTGTGTGCGGGGTTCTGCAAGTGGGTATGGACAAAGCTACCTCAACTGTGTATGCAGGGTTCTGTAAGTGGGTGTGGACAAAGCTACCTCAACCATGTGTGCGGGGTTCTGTAAGTGGGTGTGGACAATCTACCTCAACCATGTGTGCAGGGTTCTGTAAGTGGGTGTGGACAAAGCTACCTCAACCATGTGGGGGGAGTTCTGTAAGTGGGTATGGACAATCTACCTCAAACATGTGTGCAGGGTTGTGTAAGTGGGTATGGACAAAGCTACCTTAATCATGTGGGGGGAGTTCTGTAAGTGGGTGTGAACAAAGCTACCTCAATAGTGTGTGCGGGGTTCTGTAAGTGTTTGTGGAGGCCATGAAAACAATGACAGTGGTGAGGAGTTTCTGAATGGGCAGCAACCAAAATCAACTTGAAATTCAGCATGTAGCAAACCCAAAGTCTCTCAGGCAGTTGCATGAACCCAAGTTGCATCACATGGCTTCGCTGCAGCCTTCATTCTGAACACACAGAGCAGCACACACAGACTACACACGCCATTATGCCATGCAGCACCAACAAACAGCCAGACACACATCAGCTCCGATTCAAGATAACTGTATATTATAAACATACAGTGTATATTGCATAATTGTATAAGGCAAATTTTCATTGTATGTAACAGATGTTTTACTATAAAAGAGCTTTCTGCTCTTCTATAAAAAATGGTATAACTATGAAATATACATGACTAATATTTTCCTATATCATTCCTCAGCTTGTAAGTATCAAATCAGATTATCTTTAGATTGTGCTGTTAGACAGCAAGCATACCCATTTAATTAGCATGTAAATTTGCATTTGTCTTTACTAAATGGTAAGAAATGTAATAACAAAGAATTATTTTGGCATAAATCCATGACTTATAGCCATCTAATGTTTGATGAGTATATCTGTTTTATATACCTATATTACAGGGGTTAAAAAAAAATTCTCCAGTATAAAGGGATTGTGGGTAAAAGAGTTTAAGAAACCCTGGTATGAAGAGTGACCTTTGCCTGGGTCAGATACTAACTACAAGATGTGATAAGCATGGGAAATCACCCAGGTATTTAATACCCCTAAGAGAGCGAGACAGGTACAAACATTGTTAGAAAAGGTCAGCTCTGGTCCACAATCAAACAGAGGAATAAAGCTAATGATGCAGGAACTATATCAGCAGGCAGTCACACACACACTCACGGGGGAAGGCTGAAAGCTGTGCCTCTTCTCTGCTTAAATAAACAGAAAAAAGGCCTGGGAAGGAGTTCTCTTTGCTAAGGAGCAACCACTCCAGAGCTCCAGAAAAACACACCGTCTTCTCCTCTTCAAGGGGACAAAGTAAAGGAGGCTTTGTGAGCAGTTGGTTGAATCTTGGTGAATTCCTCAATAGACTTGAAATAAGCTGACTCATAGGTCCAGAGTCATCTGGGAGGAAGAGGTGACATCGCCAGAGATTTTCTGGAACTGAAAACAAGCACCCATAGGGGGAGGGGGTCCACAGAAGGAAGAACTAACCCAAGCTTGCAATAGGAAATTCTGAGGCTCCTCTGAAAATAGCTTCTGCATAAGTAAGGAAGCAGGACCTCCCCAGGCTTGATGCAGAGGCTAAACTGTTAATGGGGGTGGTTGGGCCCCTGGGCTGAACAGTGATGGACACAAGAGATTTCTGGCATTGGGTATTATCCCAGGAACCCTGCTGCCCCAGACTGCAACAGCACCAGGCTGGGAGAATCCATGCAGATAAGTTCCTTTGAGGGCTTTGAAACAACTAGAGCCCTCCATCCTACATAACCTCTGAAAGTTCTGAATAATGTAAGATAAGACTACAGAAGAGGGATGTGACTCTACTCATAAGAGAGTACAGAGAGAAGGATTCTATTTTTACATGCCACATCAGCTCATCACACACACACACACACACAGTTACACACACAGCTGTTGATCAGTGTGCCTGGGCTAGCTAAGAAGGCTCTTTGTCAAGCCACCCAACATGAGGTACCTAAGCACCTTCAAGCAGGAAAGACGCAGATGCCTTTGGTTAGTCAGGGTTTTTTAGAGAAAGCCAGGCGAAGAGTTCCAGAAGAAAACCCAATTCAGGCTCTCAAGTGTCACATGCAGGATGCTGGCGTTGGAACTCTAAAAGGTGAAGATTCCCAGTATCTACCAGGATTGGAAGTAAAGGATGGAGATGTGGAGATGATTCAGTCATTCAGGCACAAAGGTCTAGGAAGCCAGCCAGGCATTACATCACAGACTAGGCAGATAAAGGTCCTTGGTCAATTATGTATAGATACTGAGCTGTGCACATCAAGTTGGAAAAGGAGAAAGGTTAAAAAAAAAAAAAAAAAAAACCAAACACAAATTGTAGAAAGTAGCCTTAGCAACGTCACCAACTAAACCTACCATGAGGCATTATGAGCTAAACAGATATTTAAGCTCACAACGGAAGGGTAGAGCTGTGGAAAATTTTTCTGTACACTGTGAATATGATATTATTTTCATTGGTTAATAAAAAGCTGACAGGCTGATAGCCAGGCAGGAAGTATAGGTGGGACAGCCAGAAACAGAGAACTCTGGGAAGAAGAAGGCAGAGTAAGGAGAGATGCCAGTCAGGTACCAAGCAAGCAGGACACACAGAAAATTAGCCAACAAGTCATAAGCCATATGGCGAAGCATGAATAGGAAATATGGGTCAATTTAAGTGTAAGAGTTAGCTAGTAATAAGCCTGAGCTATTGGTCAAGCACTTATAAGCAGTATTAAGCCTCTGGATTGTTATTTGGGAATTGGTGGGTAGGAGAGAAACATGTGACTACAGGGTAGCTTGGTAGCAGCAGGTTACAGTGAATAATCTGCCGGGAGGTGAGGAGAACAGGAGGCGATTTCTACCAAACAAATCAAATAAAAGCCCCTCTCAATATTAAGTTAGCTTGATAATATCTGCTCCGCACATTCAATGCATTTAAGGAGCTAAAGGCTCTATCCATCCTTTACCCTAAAGCTAGTCTGGTGTAACTATAGATTTAATTCATATCCTGCAAAGAAAATACAACTTGATGAGCTTAATGCAACAGCTGCCTTCAGTGACAGTTGTACTTCAGAGTTCAATATCTAAGTCTACACAAAAACATTCAACAAAGCTCTTACATGAGCCAAGGACAACACAGGGTATAAACAATGAATGAGTATTATCATTTCAACAGGTTAAATTGAGTTTGAGCAAAAGTGCCACTAAAGTTCTCTTTCTGACCCTACCCATGCCCATACTCAGCACTCTGAATGATCTATATCTACCCAAACCACTAGCTCTAGACTTGTTCTAAATTCATTTACTCAATCATTTTCTGGTCAGTGAGCCATACATTTGCATAACACAACAAACATGTATGGTTGATTCCATTCATAGACACTGAATCAGAGGGCTCACAGGCTTTGCTGACTTCTGTCACTATCTTGTTCAAGTAAGTATGTGTCTTTACTTCGGGTGGGAGAGAGGGCTCTGTAATACCTTTCAACCTGCCCTTCCCATTTCATTGTAAATAGGCCAGATGTCAGCCACACAGGCGGCTCTTCGGTTCATTTCCTTGATCCCCACAAGGCAGAAACAAAGATGGGAAAGACTCCTGGTGACTGTGTCCCATTGAAACCTGAAGACCTTGATATTCATTGAGTCAATTAAGATGATAAGGAAAGTATTTACCATGAAGCCAGCATTAAACTCCTGTTAGCTGCAGGCATACCGCACAGCAGGGAGGTTTTGGGACTCTGGCTCATCTTTTCCCTTCAGCAAATGAGAGCTCAGAAAACTGACACAGATATATGGGGACAAGGGATGAAATATTTCTACATGCTTAAAACGATTTGAATTGTGAAACACAACAAATCTCCTTAATTTCTGTCACCTTTGGTTGAAAAAACTAAGAGAAATTGGTTCAAAAGTAAAATAAATAAGGAACATATTGGTTGGGGTCATGGAAAAAACCCACAGACATATGCATTCAGCTCTGGGCACAAGATGTCAGTAGGCTCTATTCCCTCCGAACTGGGACTGTTTGAAATGGAATGTGGAACCCAGCTGTCTACGGCTCCTCCAACTCTCACAGGCCCACATGCAACACTTCTAAATGAAAGGGAGCAAACAAAAGTGATAGCAACAACATCCCAGATCCCATCACAGGGCAAAGGCAGAGCACAGCCCAGCTGAACAAACCATTGGAACTAAACTAAATGGAGAAAGGGAAAGGTTGCTTTTCCAAAGGAGATGTGCGGCCACAGAAGCGGGAGAAGGATGGCTATGCGGAATACTGCTGATGGACCACAATTAATTTCCTAACTTCACCCCGCAATGAGATTAGTTCCTACACTCAATTCAAAATTGGATTCCAGATGTTTACTAGTGATTCTTATGCTTATTCAAAATAATAGTGTTAGCCAGCCCTTGTACCGCAAGTCTGTAATCCCAGCTACTAGGAAGACTGAGGTAGGAAAACAGCAAATCCAAGGTCAGCCTGGACTGCATGATCAGTTCAAGGTCAGTCTGGGTAAGTTAATGAGACCCTACCTCAAAATAAGGAGGAGGGAGGGGGAGAGGGAAGCAGTACCAGGAGGTAGTTAATGTTCTTGTCAAGGATGTATAACACCCTAGGTTCTATCCCCAGTGAGTAAAATCAAAAATAACATTAGAGTTAACCATAGCAATGAATATAGTAATAGCTAGTATTTCCTGAGTCCTAACATTATACTGATGCATGCTCACTTTGCATATGTTATTTCACTAAGCATACATTGATCCTCAACTTATAGATCAGGAAACCGGAGCTTAGAGAGGTTAGTCACTCAAGCCCACAGCCTAATAAGAAACACAGAACTCAAACGGAGATCTACCTTAGAAACACTGTTCTTAACAAAACTCGAATTCAATGTTTCTCACTATAATAATAATAATGTTCTTATCTTTTTCATTGCCACACCTCTACCCTGATGCTCTAGATTTCTCTCGATGTGATTGTTCTGAACCTCAACATTTTGACACTGTCCTACAGGCTCCTGCAATAACTTTTGGCCTGGTGTGATTCTCTTTGATTCAAGAAAACATATCAATCACTCTGTATTTGCAAGGTGCCCTACAATCCCTGGAACCGAGGACACAAAGTCAAGGGAAGCAGGGACAGACATTAAACACTCACCTGGGTAGGACGGAAGCCTCAATGCAAGGCCTGCAACCTGCTCAAAATTACCTCATTAAACAAAACCCCACATGCTCATGTACCACAGACGGACCGACTGACAATGTGGGAGGACACACTTCCGAACAGCTTGAGTTCATCAAAACAGCAAACAGGACACAGTGACAGCCAACACATTCAGCATGACATGTAATGAGCCAATGTCCGGATCCTGACACAAGGGCTGACCAGAATGGACAAGGGATTTCTAAGATAATCCCAGGGGTGGGAAACATTGTTTTAAAAACCTGTGTCTTAAACAAAGAAAACAACAAGGTTTTACTTATGGTTGTTGCCATAAAGGCAGAAACTGATTATTTTGAAAAGTTAGAAAATAATGAATTTTTCTCTAACTATAAACTCAAAGACAAAGCAAAGCTATGTAAGAGACTAAAAGAACAGCATGCTTCTCTCCAGAGCAGGCTGGCCTCTCTGCACCCAAGAAACTACCACCACCTGTTAACCTCAAGCCTCTGCTGTTTCCTGAAGGAGGCCAAGCTACCAAGCCCTGGTCCAGCATGAAATGCACAGCCACTCGGAGTTAGGGACAGCAGTCATCTTATGCTGAGGCTCCTTTCTTTGGACAGGTTAGACAAACTGTAATTGGACCCAATGAGAATTCGTGTTGACATTAACTCAGCGCAAACTGAAGTGAACTGGCATTGAATAGAGAACTCAATCCTAGGAATCAGGGCACCACTGAAAGGCAAGATAATCATAAACCATTCTATAGAACTCAAATGTGTGCTCTTCACCATGAGAAAATTATCATTCATCTGGTTTGATTGACATTTTCCCAAGATAGTCCTAATTTCCAAAAGCAAACACATCCATGCCAGGCCTATAATTCTAAATACATTGCCAAAAACAACACTAAGAAGAGGTTAGGTGGAGACTAGGGAACATCATGATGTCATGAAGGACGGAGGGGACAGCTGAAAGATATTTGTGTATAAATGAGAGCCTATGACACCCTTCTCTGCCTAGACTTACTCACCTCTGCCACCATTACACTGTGCCTCACACCGCACCCTGAATCTGACCTTTCCTCGCAGATGAACCAGTCCAAAACTAGATTCAAAGTCAATGAGTCTCTTACGTTTTTTCAATTTAAAAAAAAACCTTTGGTTTCTCCTTCATGTTCAATCACTTCTCTGACCATCCAATGAGACCCAAAGCAAGGACTCAGAGAAGAGAGGTGGAAAGCCAGGATGCCAGAGTGCAGATGCTGTCCCTAACCCCAAGGCAGGTGTCAGACCCTTTGTGCCTCCTTTACCCAACACACGTACAGGCTGCCTTCACAGTGTTTTGAGAAGCACACGACTCAGTGGTAACAAGCACTCTGAAAACTTTAAAGTTTTCAGAAAGAAAAAACAGAAAGAAAAACAAGATATTGTCATTATAATTATATTTTTAGTCCCCCAAAGTTACCAACTAAATGTGGGTTTTAAGTTTCCTATGAGTAGGAATTGAAGCACTTCAACATATATGTTAGCATGGGTTACCTGAAAGCGGCTGCACCATCCAAGCGTCTCACCCCAGAATAAATGAAGAGTTCCTCGTTGCTGCTTAAATGGTATTCCATAGCATGAATAATAAAATACAGAGATAGATATTGGCTTTCAACCTGAAGATCAGAATAGCAAAGCAGTCAACCACTAAAGAGACCTTTTACCTCTACCAAATCTTCCAACCAAAGGGGCCAGATCCTAGAGATAAAGGTGTGTGCCACCATACCCTGGCCTGGTTGACTAGAATGGCTGTTTTGCCCTCTGATCTTCAGGCAGCTTTATTTATTAAAACACAAATAATATATCACTATAGTGTTTCTGCTTAATCTCCCACACTCTGTATACTAGAACAAGTCAAACAGTTCAGGCACAGGCTATTCCCTGAATAACACAGTCCCCTGGACGGAGTCATTGTTAAGGTCCCCATCTGCATGCTGAATCACAGATCTTCCCCTTCCTCGATGGGAGGAGGTGATTTCTATTACTTCTCCATCCCCTATTTATCTCATCATCCGATTCTTTCCACACATTTCAAAATTATGGATACCAGGAAAGGCTTTTAAACACAGATTTAATTTGTGTTCTTTCTCTTCTGCCCCCCTCCCCATCCACAAGAAACAGCAAAGAAACACTTGTATCTCATTTTCTCTTTCATCCAATCTACTTGACAAGCCAAAGGCTGACCCAGCGGATAACATCAGCGTGTCGTTTTCTTGCCTTAATTGCTCCCTTAGGATGTGCAATTCTCTCTGGGCTGACCGCTTGGCTTTGGCTGCACGTCTTAGCTCCCACAAGAAAAGCCATGTAACAGATGCCACAGTCTGCTTCTCACGCATGCTTCTTACAGGTGCTGCCGTGCATTCTCCACTCCCAGTCATCAAGCAGGCACGCCCCTCCATAGCAAAGACAAGAAGAGTCCTCTCTGGAAGCCTCACCTCCAAAGGTTCAGCTATAGTTACCTACCTCACCACCCAGAGCAGGGGCATTGCGATTGCTTTGACAGTAAGGGGGTGAGCCATTTCATACCACAGAGAAAGACGGCCATGTCAAGACATTCCACCACAAAGTCCCGTGTAATAAGGACAGAATTACATACAAGTGGCTGAGAGAAACAGGCATGAAGGTCCTAGCTATCAGATGAGTGAGTCGCCTGGCTCCTTGGCCACCATGGAGGGGAGGGATCAGTGCTCTTCCCAAACTGAGCTTGGGTCCACTGTGAGCCTGCTGACCATGCCAAGCACTGCAGGAACTCTTTCCTTAGGGGAACCCTAAATACACACTCACCCCTACTCTTTCTCACAAGACTCCAGGGGCAAATCAACTTGGGAGAGCAGTGAGTTTAACTGTAGAGTACAGGTGAGGGGTTACTGAAAAGAGCTTGAATGACCCCAAAGGATGGGAAGTCTTACCTCAGCATGGACGACAAATCCCCCATGGGTTCACAAAGTCCAGTGTAATAAGGACAGAATTACATACAAGTGGCTGAGAGAAACAGGCATGAAAGTCCTAGCTATCAGATGAGTGAGTGCTTGATGATCCTCCCCATCCCCTCCTTCCATGAGTTAAGATCAACAATCAATAAGCCCATCTTAGGTGCTGCTTTCAAATACTCATAGTTGCTTTGACGAAGATGATGGATGCTTATACTGGGAAGGTGACTTGCTATAGCAGGGAATCACTATACTATCCAGGCATTCTACCACTGGGTTATAACCTCAGCCTCGTCCAAATCCCATTTACACCCATATCCCCAATATAAGAAAAAATTATCTATGACTTAACACTTTATTCAATATTTTTATACTAAAAAATTCAGAACTTCATGAATTACCTCATGCCTGTCACTTCCAAAATAGAATCTGATGTAGGAGGGTCCTTCTATATGTCTGTTGCTTTCATTGGTTGAATAAGGAAACTGCCTCAGCCTTTTGATAGGGCAGCCCTTAGGTGGGCAGAGTAGACAGAACGGAAGGCTGGGAGAAAGAAGGCACTGGGGCAGACGCCATGTTTCTCCAGGTCAAGATGGACTTTGGTTAGAATCTTCCCGGTAAGCCACAACCACGTGGTGATACACAGATTACTAGATATACATATTAAACTAATATGTATAAGAGGTTAAAACTAATGGGCCAGGCAGTATTTAAATGAACATGTTTGTGTGTAATTATTCCAGGTATAAGCTAGCCAGGGCCAAAAGCAGGACTGCAGCTGGGAGCCGGGCGCTGGGAAAACGGCCTGCTCCTCGGCGGGGACACAGCTGCCTCTCCTGTAACAGTTTGGCACCCAACGTAGGGCTAATCCACTTAAAAACTGGAGAGGGCTTAAAAAGGAGAGAGTTTAAAACAGCTTGTTGCTGTTTGCAGAGGCGTGCTTCTGAAAAATTTCCTGTTTCTGCAATAGAAGCAAGAAAAAAGCTGCACATTTTAAAACAAGGCTTCCTAGGCCCTGCCACAGATACAAACTCTGGCTATGGAGCATTTGTGAGCTTGGATGTTTGTGTGCCCACTCAGAGTTGGGAATAAAGTAGCTGAGACCATGCCCATGGCTCAGCTCTTCCTGCCTGGGTAGGCAGTGGGATCAGGTCTACTAGAAACTGGCAGTTTTAAAATACCAGTTTACAGTCTATGCCACCAACGCGACCTCTGGCTCCTGCGGGAAACAGAGCATTTCAATGTGGTTTATGACTATAATGCTATGGTTCATTTGATGGCAACTGGACTCAATTTGTGCCTAAAAGGGAAACATCATGTGTGGCTCAGAGGCACAACTGACTCCAAGGCAAAAGCAGCTCCACCATGCTGAACTGTGTTTGCTAATCTCAGGCAGGATCGTAATTACTATAATAACAGCTCAATTAAGGTTTAGACTGGGCAGGAAACAGGCAGTACCGTAATTACCCCTACATGGCGCAAACTAAAGTTTTTAAGAACTGCTTAACATTTTAAGAAAATGCTCCTGGAAAATAAAGAATTACAGATTCACAATAGGACAGATTCACACATAAAAGGCCTCTAAATGGGTCATAATGTTAGATAAACATACATAGGCTTGAGAGAGAAAAGAAAAGGTATTAAAGTTAATGCTTTTTAAAAAAAGATAAAGTCTTTAAAGAAACAGAGTACAGATAGTTATAGATTAAAAAATTAATGAATAAGCCACATAAACATGGAAAATTCACAAAATATCTGGATTATGCATTTTATTATATTTTCTTTAAATTTTTTTGATTGCTAAGGAGCTAAATACAGAGAGACATTTTATTGTATGGTCTGCTAAGCTAATCCAATATGTATATTATAAGGCTATTTTGACTTCCAAATTTGGGTCTAAGGATACAAAAGGAGGTTCTTCTTTTGTTTTCACAGAGGATGAGACCCTATGGATTGCTTCTATCCTATAGTATGATAGGCCACGCCCTCTTGAAAGGTCACCATGAACACCTTCAAAAAATTACTTCACTCAGCTGATGACTGAGATGAACCTATCACACAAGATACACCATGAATGACCTAATTAACAGTGCCCCCATACAGCAGGAAGCAATTTGGAGAGAAATAACTATGTCCATATTCCCAAATATTGTTTATAAATGTTTTTTTACATTTAAAGGGGGACATAAATGGATATAAATAATTTACACTGTTATAAATTTTGATTTATTGACACAAGTTTAAGGTCAATCTTGTTATATGTATATTTCTGATCTTGATTAAGGTATTGTGATTGTATAATGTCATGTATAATTAGGAAATATAGATTGTTAATGAATAATCATCAATAATAGTCAACTTTATAGTCATGTTAGTTAGATTTTCTAGATATATAGAGATATATTTCAATTAGATAGGCATTCTTCATATCTTTCAAAGACTATAGAATATGGCATTTAATGTTTTAATAACTTAGGACTTTTCATGACAATGAGACATGTCTGCTCCTGGCAGCACCAAGCTACTTCCTGAGGAAGATGGGCATTGAAGAGGCTACTTATGGAGTTTGTTAGCCATTTGGGAAAAATACTGCTCTTGCCTGGACTGCTTAAATGGACACAAAGAACCCACAGAAAGAGGACTGCTGAACTTGCCTAAAGGTTCCTGCTTCATAAAAGAGTCTGAAAGACATTCTGTAGGATACAAAAGAAAATGACTGAACTATTTTTGTTTTCCGCTTCATGGAAATGTCTGCTGGATGCTATGGACCTGTAGGCTGAAGATGGATGCCCCAACGGTACAGAGGAACTTTGGGTGACTGTCCAGGCAACAAGATGTCTCTGTCACTTGTAGAGTTTTGGAAGTTGCTTACTTCTTGCTTACTTAGGTAATATTTTATCCTTCTGGAGTCTTTGATAGAGTTAAAGAATGGATAGTTATAGTTTTCCTTAGTTATGATAAAAGATAAAATAGATATAATATGGTAACTGTAATTCTTGCTTGATTACTGTTTTGTTATATGTAATTTTTCTATGTTAAAATGAAAGCCTTTCTTTTTTGTTTAAACAGAAAAAGGGGAAATGGTGTAGGAGGGTCCTTCTGTATTTCTGTTGCTTTCATTGGTTAAATAAAGAAACTGCCTCAGCCTTTTGATAGGGCAGCCCTTAGGTGGGCAGAGTAGACAGAATGGAAGGCTGGGAGAAAGAAGGCACTGGGGCAGACGCCATGTTTCTCCAGGCCAAGATGGACTTTGGTTACAATCTTCCCGGTAAGCCATGACCACATGGTGATATGCAGATTACTAGATATGGGTTAAACTAATATGTATAAGAGGTTAATACTAATGGGCCAGGCAGTATTTAAATGAACGTTTGTGTGTAATTATTCCAGGTATAAGCTAGCCAGGGCCAAAAGCAGGCCTGCTGCTGGGAGCCGGGCACCAGGAAAATGGCCCGCTCCTAGGCGGGGACACAGCCGCCCCTCCTGTAACAAGGATCTGTAATTAAGAAGACTAGTAGCTACTCGACAGGATGGGAAATGAACTATATCTGCATAGACACAAAGCCCCAAGGAGCATGTGCCCTGTAATGGCCAGGCACCCTTGCTTGTATTGTGGCTGAAGGGCAGAGAATTAGCCAGATCTGAGTTCAAACCCTTGCTCTGTCCCATATTAAGTAAGGGATTGGGGGTGCAGGGTTACTCATTAGCATAATAAGGAAAATACCAGTGCCTCGCTCATAAGTCTTTGTGAGCACTAAAAATTAATATGTACATGAAAATTTTTAAAAAGCCAGCTTTGTGAGTGTTTAGTAACTGATGGCAGTAACCATTTTACTCGGGGCATTTAATAGCAGTAACACAAGTATATTTTTCTGCAGTTGATGTTAACCACAGTCTGAAGAGAGAGGCCATCAGCACAGACAGCAAAAGCTGAGAACCACAGAGTAGCAAGTACTGGTTCAAGTCCAAACCACCAACCCAGGTTTAATCCTTTTCCAGTCTTACCACTGTTAAAACATTTTAAGGAACCAGAAATAGAATTTATTTGTCCCCAAGAACTAAAGAGTTCATGCCTTTACAATTCAAGTTCTTGGAATCTCAACTGTACACCAAAGCTTTTATGGTCTAGTCAATTGGACAGCTGGACAATAGTAACTCTACTTAAACAAACCCATGCATTTTTAAAGGCATTTCTATAACTTTCCAATCTTTATCAAAATATCTTGTAAACTTAAATGGGGGGAGGGCTCCTTAATGAGCTTTGAAAAGCCAGATTTATTTTTCATCTTTCATTTCCTTAAATCGTTTTCACTTTCCATTTCTTCAAAAGAGACTGTGTGGGTCAGAGTCAGGGCCAGAGAAGTGCGCAGACAGGAGCCTCTCTTGCAGCTGGCAGACCAGCAGCGTAGTCTAGCATCTACCACCTGGACTTCAACATGATTGCCCTGCCTTCAATGGCAGCACAGCACAGCTGTAAACAGGCTTTCCTTTGTTCCCTCATGACCTGTCTTCCCGTTCCTTATGCTACCATGTTTTACACCCCCCCATCATTGTACTTAGGACCCCAAGTCAGTTCAATGACAGCGTGTCGGCAATAAAGACAATCTGTAATGCTACCACCTCCATTTTCTCCCGTGCTGGTGAAAAACCTGATGACCCAGAACTGTTCAAATTCACAGACTGATTCCGTGTCTAAGCCAGAAAGAGGCTCAGCTTACAACCTCCCCACATGAAAGAGCTTCCCATCTTTCCATCTTTGTTCTGTGCTCCCATCAAAATTCTAATATTTCTGTGACAAGCTTTTGCCAAGCAAACCCACCCAGTGCTTGACCAAATATTACAGTCTAGATGTTAAGTAAAATGACAGTCTCAGGCAGATATTTGGGTAGACACTAGTACCCAGATTAAGGAATAAGGATGGGGCCTGGAGAGATGGCTCAGAACCTAAGCACACTTGTTGCTCTTGCAGAGGGACAGTTTGGATTGCTACTACCCACATGGTGGCTCCCAGCCATCTGGAACTCCAGCACCAGGGGCTCCGGGGGCACCGGGTATATTTGTGGTGCACAGACATAAGAGCAGGCAAAGCACTCACACAGATAAAACAAAATATTCTTAAAGGAGAACTTAGTTTTTTCCTCCCTACCCCAACTTGCAGCTAACTAAGGACCAAAATCAAAGCCTAGCACATGTCAGGCAGGCTTAAGAGAGAGCTCCACCTCCAGACTCAGCCTAGTTTTCTTTCTCTTCATACATGCCTACTTTCAAATGCAATGGAGCTAGCTGACTAGCTATGCACAGGAAAGGGGTTTAAATTCATATTAATTCATAAAAATGAAATCTTTGAAAGTATGATTTTTTAATTTTTAATTAATTTATAGGGGGATGCCAATTTTGTGGTATGCATATGGAGATCAGAAGACAACTTGCAAGAGTGACTTCTCTCCCCGATGTGGGTCCTGGCTATCACACAGGTCATCGGGTTTGGGGGCAAGCACAGGTACCCACTGAGTAATCTCACCTGACCAAAAATGTAATTTCTTTCACAGTGGATTTAGTGTTCACCAAAGTAATAACATAAATGATAAACCATTTCCATGTGATAAACATCACTGAAATACAAGCAATCTGACAATCTCCCAGTAGTGCTGGGTCTCAGAAAGAGAGGACAACCCACATATGGATAAATTTCTGGGTTTGTCCTAGCACCACCCTATACTCATATTTCATGTCTTTTCCAAATAGTTGCTCAAAGTTTTTACATTGAGAACAGTGACTTCACATCCTCAACTTCCAAAAGTGAGATGCCTTCCAGACTGAGAGAAAGCTGGAGGAAAATCATATTGGCCCTGGGACATGAATGATGACAACTCACCCTTGGAGGAGGCATGAGCAGGAAGGATGACCCGTGGATAAAAGGCGCCCCTGCTTTGAGTCACAAAGCACTTCTGAACACACTTCCAACGTTGTTGCTGCTGTTTGATCTTGTTCTCCGGAATGCAGCTTTTACTTATTTGCTAAGCCACTACACATGGCATTTAACTATATAATGCAGATACACAGGCCACTTAAGACACTGATTTTGGTTAAATACTCTCCAGTGAAAAAAATTAAAAGCTACGCAAGGGGTGGGCCTGTGTAGCTCAATAGTGAAGCATTTGCCTACCATATGCAAGACTCCTGCTTCAATTCCCAGAACTTTATTTAAAGAATTAATTAAAAAGCAAACAATCAGTACCTTTCCAAAATCACGAACATCAAACAGGTCAAACGCCTCGAAAAGTTCGCTTTTCCTCATTCCAAATGTCTCACAGCAGGCTGACAGAAATGTCCGGATATTCTTCAGACAGAGAAACTGAGGAAGAAAAACAATAGCATATAATGAATTTCTCTGAGTGTGACCTGTCTTCTGTCACAAATATGCTACGATAAAAGTGCCAAGGAAGGACCAATTTGTGCCTTTCTTCTTGGTCTATCTTTTCATGGGTCTGTGAGTCATACAAATAATGTTCAACATGTATACAGTGTGGATTCATCACATTCATTGCCCATTGTCCTCTCTTGTCCCCACCACCTTCTAATTCCCTCCCTCTTTCCAAATACTCACCCTCTTCTGTTTACACGTCTGTTTCAGATCTAAATTCTGTACAGCAGAGACAATGTGCAATATCTAGCTTCCTAAGCCACTATATTGCTCTTGACCAACCAGCAGTACCTTGAACTGGTTGTGACCAGACAAACATGGTTTGTAAGCTCTTGAAACTTACATTGAAATACGAGATGACTCCTGAGCACAAACATGGAAACAAACCCCTAAATTAAATTGTTGTTTATGCTTTTACATAGGGCCTGGGGAAGGGATCTGGAGAGCAAGGAGGCAGAGGCAGAGCAGAGCTTAACTAGGATGATTAGAAGCAATCTCACCAAGACGGTGAACAGAGAAGGGAGGTGGTCTGAGGCAGGAGTGTCTAGAGACACGAGAGCAGAGTGTGTGCTAGGGATAAAACTAAAGGTAACCTGGACAGGTAGGGGGTCACACAAGGGAGGCCTACTGGGAAGCCTTTATTCTGATACAGGAAATCCCAGCAGTGTGGGCCAAAGGTAAGGCAAAATGCAATGGCTTCTAAGGGTCTTTTAGGAGCTGCTGTGTTGAAGACAGATGGAAAGATATTGGGGTAAGCACAAGGTAGAGAAACAGGAGGCTACTGCACCAAGTCCAAGTGAGAGAGGACTGTGGGCAAACAAGGATACACTAGCACTGGGTTCCATTTAGGTGCCATTGACCATCAGGCAGCAATGGATATGTAAGTCTACACCCCAGGTGACATAGGTATGAACTTCAGACCTAAGTTTTGGAATCTTCAGCAGCGGTTTTCAACCTTCCCAATGCTGTGACCCTTTTATACAGCTCCTCATGTTGTGGTGACCCCCAGACATAAAATTGTTTTTGTTGCTACTTCGTAACTGTAATTTTGCTACTGTTGTGAATCATAATGTAAATATCTGATATGTGACCACAGGGGATCATGGCCCACATGTTGAGAACCACCACTTTAAGAGTAGAGACAGCATTAACTGTGACATTGACTGAGGCAGACTCGGACCACAAAGTCTTAGGAGACCAGGAAGAGAAGCCCACAGAGGAGTGTGAGAAAAAGTGGCCAGTGCTGAAAGAGAGATTCAGGAGAACAGGTGTCCCCAAAGCCATGGAAAGTAGAGAAGGGGACAAACTCCATCAGACGTTCCAGGTGACCAGAAAGATAGAGATCAGCACTGTCTAGGGAATTTGGTAGTGAAGGTTATAGGCTCCTTGACAGGAGGAAGATCTATGGGGACAGGGACAGGGGCAAAGGTTGTCTGGAGCAGATCTGCTACAGGAAAGAGCGAAAGTGAAGGCAGAATAGAGGCTGATGAGTGAAAAGGGGATAGAAGCATGACGGTTATCCCAAGAGTCACCCTTACAGCAGTATGACAGCTATCCAGAAAGAGGCATCCTTACCCTTACAGCAGTAGTGTGGGATAATTGTCTGTATTCTGTCAATCATGTTTGAAATAAATGCTGATTGGCCAGGCAGGAAATGTAGGTGGGAAAACCAGACGGGAAGTAGATGTGAGAACAGGAGAATTCTGGGAATCAGGAAGCATCCCTGCACAGACCACCAAAGAGGCAACATGTGACAAGAAAGGTACCGAGCCATGTGGCTAACATAGATAAGAACAATGAGTTAATCTAAGTTACAAGAGCTAGTAAGAAGCCTGAGCTAATGGGCCAATCAATTTATAATCTTATGGAGACCTCTATGTGATTTTCTTTGGGGCTTGCCGGCTGTGGGGTACTGGGCGGGACAGAAACCCCAACAAGCAGAACCCCCATGTTACACAGCAGCATGACAGTTATCCAGAAAGAGGCATCCTTACAGAAGCATGACAGCTATCCAGAAAGAGGCATCCTTACAGAAACATGATAGTTACCCAGAAAGAAGCATCCTTACCCTTACAGAAACAAGACAGTTATCCAGAAAGAGGCACCCTTACAGAAACAAGACAGTTATCCAGAAAGAGGCACCCTTACAGAAGCATGACAGTTATCCAGAAAGAGGTATCCTTACAGAAGCATGACAGCTATCCAGAAAGAGGCTCCCTTACAGAAACATGACAGTTATCCAGAAAGAGGCACCCTTACAGAAGCATGACAGTTACCCAGAAAGAAGCATCCTTACCCTTACAGAAACAAGACAGTTACCCAGAAAGAGGCACCCTTACAGAAGCATGACAGTTATCCAGAAAGAGGCACCCTTACAGAAGCATGACAGTTATCCAGAAAGAGGCACTCTTACAGAAGCATGACAGTTATCCAGAAAGAGATATCCTTACACAATGAAGTCCTTGAGCAAACAAAGGAGAGGGGCTCCTATGTTAGGGTGCAGAGGTTGACCTTGGATCGGAGCATGCCAAGCTCATCCATGTCACTGGAACAGGAGGTGGACTGGAAGTTTCTAGGTACAATTTAAGAATCAGATCTTGTGGTTCATTTTTAATATCTAAAAGACACATATCCATCTACACACATATCCCCAGAATCAAATTAATTCTAGGTTTGTTTGTTTGTTTATGACACTGGATGGTGGCCTCATTTTAATACCTTTGAGTTGTCTTACCCTATGTTGAAATTCTAGGTACAGAAGATGGGACACATTGACAACACCTTCCTCTGACTGATACATCGGGACGCGGACAACACTGCTACAGGACCCATTTGGATACCATTCGTCAAGAAGATTTCTACTTGGACAGCTGATATGGATTCCCTAGACTAAACATCGTCCCCATGACAGCAAGAAGTAGCTTTGGAGAACAACGTCCCTTATCCTGAAAAATTTTGCCCTCAGACTTTGGGACTTTATGTAGGGGTTAATTATGCCTTCCCTATATTTAAGAGATGGGGGAGGGATAGTGGATTGATATTTTTATTGTCTGTAATTTTATGTCCAATGTCTGTTCCCATTATATATAGTTATTTTAGAGCTAGATTGATCTTATTTAGACAAAAGGGGGAAATGAAGGGGAATGGTCTTGGCCATTTCGGCTTATAGCCACGCCCCGCCATTAGCTAATTATTCCGTCCCCCTAATTAGCTGTTAATTAATTAATGGGGCTGGACCACCAGGTCCCAAGAGGTATAAAAAGATAGGCCCACGTGGAAAGCGCTCTCTCTGCGGATCACCGGCCTGCCTGCTTCTTCGGAGGAGCTCTTTCTGGTACAGTAATCTGTGTGTATCTGGCCCCTATTAAAATTGTGTGTCTTAAATAAAACTTCCACAGTCATCCCAGATAACTTGGAACTTGCTATATAGAATGGGCTTGAACTCAAAGTAATCCTTTTGCCTCAGTTTCTCACGTGAACAATGATATTATAGACATAAACAGCGACCACTCTCAGCTTAGTAAGTTAATAATTTTGGAAACAAGGGCTGCCATGGTATACATCTTAAAAGTTTATGTACTTATGTCAAAGCTTTAAGTAACTGTGGCTTATTATATGTCAATAATACCAAAATAATTTCATAAACTCAATCTTTTGGTGGCTGGTGTAGTACACGCCTGTAACCACAGCTCATGGGGCAATAGAATGAGTATTAGAAGTTCAGAATCATCCTCAGCTATACGTTGAATTCAGAGTTAGCCTGGGCTAATTGAGAGTATCTCAAAACCAAGAACAGGAAAAAAGAGAAGAAAAGAAAAGAAAATTATCCTCCAATAAGGAGTAACATATTAGATAATCATCGCAGCTTTGTTTTTATTTGTTTCCAAAGCACCAACTGTCAATATTAGATCTCGTTTTTGTTTCATGTATTTATAAATTTGGGGGGGGGGATTGTCTTGCTTTCTCTGCATTCAGATTTATCATGGACTTAACTTAGACACCTTTTACCCTTTACAGGAATCGTTCTCAAAGGCTTAAATATTTCAGGAGGGGTTAAAACCACAAGGGAAGCATCTTGAACCGTTTGAAATGCAAACAGTAACCTATCAGCAGAAGCAGCCACTGCCATCTCTTTAAAGATTCATGAGACCTTTACAACACAGCACCACCCTGCATGCTGCCTCTCCACACAGAATTGCTTATTTACAGATTAAAAGCCTTGCATTCTGCCAAGATGGGCAATAATTACTCTCCCAGGGATTATGCAACTGCTCTCTTACAGTATTTTTTTTTTTACATAATTAAGTGACGAGAGTCGTAGCTCACCTTGGTTGCAAATGTCACTCTCTGAGGAGGTCTCACTCAACCTACATTTTCCCCATGTGTAGGAAAAACTGCAGCGGGCTTCTACTAAAGTGCATTAGTCACGAAAGTCAGAAAAGTAAGAAGCATCAATCAAAGTTGAAACACTTGAAAATAGTCACGAGGCCTGAAAGACAGGCAATGACTTAACTGGAACCAGTATTAACCTTACTTAACTTTCGCAAGTTCAATTCTGTTAAGCTCAACAAGTGTTTGCTAGATTTGAACAATGTCACTCGGGTGCTGCTGCCTTTCCAGGAAAGCCTCAAGCCTGATGATCCTCTTTGACACCTGTTTCTTCTAGCCAGTCATTTCTGAATGCCTGCAACATCACCGACGCTGGAAGTGCTAAACAGCTCTGCTTTAGGCATCTCTAGTAATGTTCCCAGGAGCTTTTCACAGCGCCTGAAAATGGGGCTGAGAGCCTGGAGCTCGCCAGGCACTCCACAATCCTGGGTGTTCTGCTCTGTGCCCACACAGAAACAGAGTTGAGGGACAGATGAGGTGGGCTGTGGCCTCATTAGGAAGGCCCCAAACACAGCTGAGCCCCCCAGACTGTGTCCCCCTAAAATATTTGTTACGATTTGATTCTATTCATTGTTTCATTTATTTAAGAAATCTAAACAAAGGTTGAAAGACTAATACAGCACATAATCCAGTCTGTGCAGTCACACAGTGTTATGCACGCCTCTGTGCATGTGTCCTTTATCATACTGGCGTTTCCGGTGTCTGTTCTCTTTGAAAGGAAGGTGCAGACAATTTTCTTCACTGCTAAATCATGTACCTTGCATCTGACATGCAAATAACACCAGCCCACATCAAAAACCCTGCTTTCAACTTATTTTCAAACTTCGTTTTAAAAAGAATTAATAATTAATATCCACTGGCGATTGAAGTTTCTACCATTCCATCTTTGACTTCTTTCTATATTTTTCACTCAAGCTAAGATCTACTCCAGTGGTTTTAATTGCATTTGGACACCTTATCTTTGGAATGTATTTTCTTTTCAGCACATTTTAATCAAAATATAGATATATCACTTCCCCCTTTTCCTTTCTTCCCTCCAGCCCCTCCTATGTCATATGTTACTCCCTGACACCTCCCATGCTACTCCTCAAATTGATAGCCTCTTTTGTTTTATATTATTGTTATGTGCACTAATATATAAATAAACCCACTAAGTCCATTTTTGTTGTTCGTGTATATATTAAGACCTGACCACTTCCTATTGGGTAACCAGGGAGGGGGCTCCTCCCTGGGAGAGGCTAATTCTCCCTCTAGGCAGTCACTAGCTGCCTACAGTTCTTTGTCTGGGGATGGGATACCAGGAGCTTTCCCCCCTTCCACATTAGCATGTATGTCTGTTGATCCTGCATTGTTCATGTCTTGCTTATGCAGCCGTTTCTAGAAGAGCAAACTAGGAGCAGATATAATATATTTTAAGATTTCTTCTTTTATATTGAATTATATGGAAATCACAGGATAATTGACTTATAAGGCATCCTTCATTATTGGCTTGTCTGACAAGTTACCATAGAATCACTAACCTGCTTTTTCAGCATGTACACTGTCTGAGAACCGCAGTCTAATTGGCAGAAATAACTCATACTGCAGACTTCACAATTCATCACACAGAAGACACAGGATAGAGCTGACATCTCCTGGCTAGTTCTAAGGTCCATCATTTGGTTAAGATGGTTGCTGGTCACCTAACATTCTTACACAGGCTGAATGTGAAAATCCTATGTCTGCTTATTTCTTTTTTTTTTTTTACTTTTTTTTAATTGTTAAAAGAAAAATTTACATTTACTCCCCTTGTTCCCGGCCCTCCCGCTCCCCCACTACCCCACCACCCTCCCCCTGCTTCCTTAAGATGGGGCAGGATACCCTGCCCTATGGGAA
>JAQHUG010000145.1:2927677-3038453 GCA_028555095.1 Dicrostonyx torquatus | reverse complement strand
GCTAGTCCTCTATACCACCATTTGATCATCTATGCCACCGCTAGTCCTCTATACCACCATTTGATCATCTATGCCATCGCTAGTCCTTCTCTATACCATCATTTGATCATACATGTCACTGCTAGTCTTTCTCTATACCGCCATTTTATCACCTATGCCACCGCTAGTCCTTCTCCATACCACCATTTGATTATATATGCCACCACTAGTCCTTCTCTTGCTCACTACTCTCCTCCTCCTCAGTCTGAACTCCTACCTCTCCCCTACCCCTTATGATCGAACTTCTACTTTGGGATTTTTAAGATTACACCAATAAGTGAAAACATTGATTACTTATATTTACGTTTACAACCTAACGTTTTCCATCTGTTTTTCTTTAAATGCTATTTTGCTCCTTGTTTGTGACTGTGTGTATGAACCATGTGTCCTTGGTCTACTCCTCTATTGATAGAAACTAAGCTAATTCCATAATTTGGCTATGATGAATAGAGCATTGATTAAACAGGTATGCAGGTAATAAGACTAATTCCTCTGGTGATTATTATTCTGGTACTGCTGGATTATGTGGTAGTTCTGTTTTTGGCTTTTGAGCACCTTCCAAACTGTTTCCACAGCAGAAGTGAACCACGCTGATGGCGGAGTCAGGATTGACATCCAGGCTTTTGTGTGTTCCTAGCTGTTCTATTCCTCTATTCATGAATAGGTGAGCACTGATGGGCAAACAACAATGAAAACTCAATTCTCCCCCTGCACAAGTGAGCGAACATTACCAAAGCAATACGATTAAAGTGATATAGCATCTGAGCTGACCACAGCCAGTGCTGAGTGAGAAAGGAGGCTGCCCACGCAAGTCCAGTGGTGGTGTGGAGAATGAGGGCTATTGCAGAGGAAAAGAATGGAGAATGCTCTATAAGTCATTGTCCAGGCTACAGCATTTTACCTTAAATACGGCAATAAGATAAAGGAACTTAAATAAGGACCACCCATGGTTTATAACGACATCCCTTTTAGAAATAGGACATGCACTGTAAACAGCTCGGTAAAAATCATATGGCACAGTTCAAATAAAGCTAGAATTTTAAAATTATCTTTTAAAGTCTATAAACCACATCTGCTTCATAGGACTGAGGAGGCAACAGATACTTATCATACTAAAGAAACAACTTAGCCGGGCGGTGGTGGCGCATGCCTTTAATCCCAGCACTCGGGAGGCAGAGGCAGGCGGATCTCTGTGAGTCTGAGGCCAGCCTGGTCTACAAGAGCTAGTTCCAGGACAGGCTCCAAAGCTACAGAGAAACCCTGTCTCGAAAAACCAAAAAAAAAAAAAGAAAGAAACAACTTGACACAGGAAGCTATACAATCCAAAAGGCGCTTTCAGTTTGGTGGGAAAGTGGCTAAGTAAAGTGTCTGGAAACTGCAGAACGGAATTCTGAAGAGTATAGAAGATAGAATGTTTGCCAGAGTTGGAGGTAAAGGATTTGACGTTCAATTGATTAAACTTAAGTTCCCTGGGACATTCTGACTCAGAGACAGAAAACTGAAGGAAACTGACTGTAGGAATTAACTTGGGCAAATACCCACTCTCTCGTGTTGCCAACCTTTAGCTTTATTACCTGACACAGATCCTCTCTTCTGTGTCCATGTTCTATCATCTACAGTACAGTAAAATGACATTCAGGATTTCTTCCTAGGTTTTGTATAACAGCTTGGCACCTGCACTAAATCACTATCCTGATAAAAATTGGAACATGAGATTTATGTTTCTATTATCTATAGACTACCTATAATTTGTAAATAAATGCTTTTTAGTTCAGTATATTTGTTACAGTATTTATACAACAGTATATTTAGGAATTGATCATATGTCTACCTACAGAGTAGGGTATACTTTTTGTGTCTTTCCTTATATAAGGTAATGATGTTAAAATTCAGGTCACCAAGATGAAGAGTTGAAGAGCAGGAGAATGAGTCACAAGAAATCTCTCCTGATCTCTGCCGGTCAAGGACAGGCTTTCCTGTGTCACAACCTCCATGTGCTTTAGTCTGTAAACAAGATAAGCTTTCTTGGCGTAGATGTCTTCTGTTCCAAATCATTTTAAATATCAGCATTAGTGGTCTCTCAATTAGTGGTTCTTTTCCCATGAGTATTTTATTGTGGGGCCAGCACTAAATTAAGTGACATCTGTCAGTAGTACAAAGGACCAACTAGATCAGCAGTTCTCAACCTTCCTAATGCTGCAACCCTTTCATACACTTCCTCTTGCTGTGGTGACCTCCAAACCATAAAATTCTTTCACTGCTACTTCATAACTGTAATCTTGCTGCTGTTATGAATCATAACATGAATTCTGATATGCAAGATATCTGATATATAATCCCTATGAAAAGGCCATTTGACTTCCCAAAGGGGTCATTGAGACCACTGGGCTAGATGGTTCTAGATGAAACAACCGAAAAACCTCGCACAAAACCAGGAAATACAGAAATAAAACTGAGAAATAAAGCATGAAGCTTGGTTGCATTGCTGAAGCTTAAGTGTCATTCTTAAAATAAAGGATAGATCATAGATAAGATAGATAGATAGATAGATAGATAGATAGATAGATAGATAGATAGATAGATGGTAGATAGATAGATGATAGATAATAGATAGATAGATGATAGATAAATAGATGATAGATAGATCATAGATATGATAGAGAGATAGACAGACAGATGATTGATAGATAGATAGATGATAAATAGATAAATAGATGATAGATAGATCATAGATATGATAGAGAGATAGATAGACAGATGATAGACAGACAGATGATAGATAGACGATAAATAGATAAATAGATGATAGATAGATCATAGATATGATAGAGAGATAGACAGATGATAGATAGATAGATAGATAGATAGATAGATAGATAGATAGATAGACAGACAGATAGACAGAGTCACATAATATGTGCCATCAGTTATTCTTTCACTTAACAAATGGATACCCTTCTAGTACTATGATTCTATTTCATGACTGTAAGCAAAAATCTACAATAGCATTTTAAGTGATTTTGTATTAATGCCTAGTGGTGACACACTATCTTTCCCTTACCTTACAAACTGCCTTCTTTTTCAAGTTTGATTTTTGTGTCTAGGAAAAATATTTTTCCTAAGGGTATCCATCCCCAACAATATAAAAAAAAAACAAATTTCACGCAGAAAGTTTGACTTTTCAGAGCCTATGCACTCTGAACAAAGGAATATGAAGCTACTTTTAAACAATTAAGCACCAAACAAAATAATTTCTACAATGGCAAACTTTTTTCTAATTAAGCAGATATAGTCATTAATATCCCCACAAGATCGCAAGTAATAAAAAAGCTACCCAAAATAAATGCCATGTAAAATTAAGACACCATGATATTTCATTAACATACCGGTTCCATAAAGAATGTCTCACGGGGGCAAAGCTAAGCAATTCACGTAAGCCAGCTAGGGAACACACAAGATGCTGATTAGAGCTGCAACACTTCCATGGCCGCCAATGTTCTCCCTCAAAGACACTTCCAAATGCCCAACGGGTTTCTCATATACATCTAGAAATAGCACTTAATATTTCAGGCAGGTAGAGTCACTGTGGCACAAATGCCTGGCAGGTATTAAATGCTAATTAAAGTGGATTTTCAGGCAGAAACTTCTCTGAGAAAAACCATAGCCAGTGGTAGTTTCATCGCATAGAATGAGTTTGAAAACTAGATAAAAATGCCATTTTCTCTTCTTGAAGATGGAAAAGTAGAGAAGAGTCACCATGTAAAATGACACCAGATTACTGGGTCAACTGTCCTCCTCTACAGTCATTTCTTCCTGACTGCAGAAAGTTCCAGAATAACTGTCAGAAGTCTCAAGTACCCTAAAACCTCACCATAGGGGGATAACACATGCCTCTTAACACATGAAGCTTCATGATTAGGAGCATGGAAAAGTGGTTCCTAAATATTGGCAGGCACATCTGAAAGAAAGACAGAGGCGCAACAGATAATTCGATAGTGTGACTATGTATGATTTAATAAGATAGATGTTTTCTTAATAATTCCTGAATTTTTATGGTGGGGCATGTCAAATACTGCAGTATTTGACCTGTACACTAAGAAACAGCAGCTGGAAGGCATCAGAAGTTCCTGTCTGCTTTGGCTAGACTTAGCAAGCATGTACTCTCAAGCACATCCCAGAAGCTCTCTAAGGACAGAGGAGAAAAATGCACCCAGGTGACCTAGCTGTCTGAAGTTGCCCTGTCTACTATACAGCTAAAATGTCTGTTCTGCCTAATGCTTTTTTAAGGCAGGGTTTTATGCATTCCAGACTGGCCTCAACCAGACTGTTGCCCCATGTTGTCCTTGAACTCTTGGTTCTCCCAAGTGCTGGCATTAGAGGCAGTGTCAGAATTTCTTTGTCACGTGCCAATTTTGCTTTGCAGGCCTTTAGATAGCTATGTCTGGTTTCACACAAAAGGTAGTATCAACTACTTGGTATTGATCCAATACCAAGTATTGATTGGATCAATCCCCTCTCTACTCTCTATTGTCCATGTCTCCCACAAAGCTCCCAGAAACCATTAACTGAAAAAATATTAATGTGGAAAAAACGTATCTGCCATCATCTTCATGAAGAACAGTGAGTTTCTACCATGGCCAGTAGTCTTTTGGGGTGTGTGTGTGTGTGTGTGTGTGTGTGTGTGTGTGTGTATAATTTGCACATAATGATGACTCTTACAAAGTAAAAATGCAGTTTTGGGGTCCCCAAGAGGCAACAGAAGCCATTCTGTAGATTATATTTTATCAGACTCAGATGCTGCCTGGTATTGAAGTTTGTTGATATTTTGAATATATCTATTGGAAGCACACATTTCACAAAATCCATAAGTAAAATGTTCATGCATGAGAATACATTATATATGAATATAAGAGAGCCAGAGGTCAGGGATGACTTTGGCTACATGAACATGACACAATCTATATATCATGAACTCATAGAGCTGCGGTTTCCTACATAAGACCTGCATGACAAGATCAAGCCAGTCAACATCCTGGCATGGGAAGAGCTCAGAAGTCCTAATCCCTAGCTGAGGAACTATAGACAGTTGACAACTGTTAGGGAAGAGACAGTCAGTTTTATTTAGGGGTGTGGTCCCTCATAGGCAGATCAGGCTCCAGGGGATGGCCCCACACCTATTTGTATATGGATAGCACAAGCGGAACTCAATTTGGGTTATGAAAAATTAGAAAGACATGATGTTGGGAGTGGAGACTATATGTAGAAGGAGTCAGAGGGGAATTCAATTTTAAAATAGGTTTTAAGTATTTTAAAACACTTTATCAACAGGTGTACACTTCAGCCTAAGAAAGAAATACATGCAGGCCCACTGTCAATACCCTCTAAATCTCAGAGAAAGAGCAGAAGTGGAGGCAGCACCTTCCCTCAAGAAGCCTACTACACATTAGGGAAATAAGTACACAAAAGTGACTTCAAGGATATGGTGGAGATAATGAAAGTATGTTCACGGTTCTTTAAGAGAATGAAATGACTGCTCTCTTTGAAGGGGAGAGTTAAAAAGCTTCTGAGGTTGCCTGTTTTCCTGAGATAGTATTTATTACACAAGAACTGTGATAACATCTTATTTTACCAAGCACATAGAAGCTTACGATAGAGTAGCAAAGATATGATCATACAGATATATTAGTACAAAGAGCATAAGACAAGCTGGGCCAGCAGAAGGAAGCAGTCATACCACCAACTCATGCCCCACTATGTTCAGTGACCTTACAGCACGCTGCAGGAGAGAGTCAAGCAATTATCCCAAAACATTTTGATAAATGCCATTACAGTGTGTGTTCATGGTTACCGAGTTGCAGATAACACCCACTCGGGGAAGGTGCAAGAAGCAGGCAGCTGCATTTGAACACGAGAGAGAAAGAGTTCAGTCACAGGCCTTTCTAAGGTAATGTGATACACCAAGGCTGAATAAGGTTCTTTGTGGTGTTTCGCCATTGCCTTCTTGGGATCCTGTGAAACAGCCATTCCTCCCAAGTTCTAGGTGAGGTATATACACTTAGAGAGGTGAAGTAACTTGCCTAAAGCCAAGTTAATAACTGGTACAATCCAGTTTGGAAAGCACATCAAAAGTCTTACTTGGCTACTTCAGGTTTTCCCAGAGCAGGTGTGCAATTAACACAGGCTGGTTTTTGTCTACATCATGACTGGCTTGATTTCAGTTTTCTGAAACTTGACCTTGTCAACAACCTGGTCAGGTCTTTTTACTATACATTCTCTCTAAAGAAGCAATAGTATAGACTACTTACAGAATACTTGTTAGGATCGCCACCACTGGTAACTACAATCACTTCTGCTTCCTCTACTTTTCTAGAAACCTGAATCTATGCTGAAAGCATTGCAAAGTAAAATTCTCAGAGATGTTTTAATAATGTGAAATAAGTGCACATGAAGAAAGATCCCTCTATGCCATGGTAGACAAGTTATGACATTTAGGTAACCCACTGGAAATCAACAGGCTGTGTGAAGTGAAAACCTGATATGAAGCTGCGTGGAAACCACAGTACACGCCTACACTGTATACTTACGTGATGCTGTCTACGCATTCTTCTGCAATGTCTGCGCCAATGGCTAAAAGATGTCAGTGTCCTAACCATCTTCAACATTTAACAGAGAGGTGAGAAGTTTTCTTTCCTGAATTAAAAATGAAGTGTTGTTATATCTTATAATGTCTACATCTGGTGGGTTGAATCTGCTGTCAAGGTAAGTTCTTGACTTACCTTGTCCCACGAGACCAGGCTGATAAATGTAATTTCCTTGCATTTAAACCTCAAGCAAAGTAATGCTGTGTAAGCACTGTGACACTACACTTCCCTTCATTTCCTACAAATGGCCTTCTGAAATAGCTATCTTCGTCTTGACATATCATGACATCACGGCATGAAATAAGCATGGCTCCAGCATCAAGTTACAACCTCATAATAGAGGCTGTGCCATTTCTGATACCTGAGCCAGACTCACAGCTTACACAGAACCATTCCCGCCAATGTTGTTGTGTAATTAAGCTCCCAGGAAAACAGAGCCCACACGCTCTTTCTCCACTTACATTGCTAATGAATGCCTGCCTTTGCCCTGCTGTTTTATGTAAATAAGGCTTTCAAAAGGAGTCTGCCTTATGCCAGAGACTCGGTTAATAACTGGGTCACCCACTTACAAATAAATCCAAACACTGACAATAAGCTATGTGATGCTGCATGTAGCAAGGGTTATTAGACAATAAGTCTATAATAAACAACTCTAGGAAAATATGACTGGAAAAGCTAGCAATATGACCGAAGAAAGACCATTAGAGTAGGCTGGGCACCTGCTATGTCCCAGACACTGTAGATGACAATCTGATGGGAGGCAACTAATTCTCCATCTTCCCCCATGACCTGAACATATGCCCATAACACTCTGGAACACCAAAACAATGCCATGGGGGCAGAGCAGGTTATTTTGTATTTCCAAAGGCATTGTGGGGATAGTCAGCATGTAACGGACACCACACTGACTGCCAGCTGGAATTAGCGCACAGTTCCAGTATAAGCTCACTGCATTCCTTCGGGGGACATACTCTTGTGAAGGTGGACATTAAGAAGTGCTATGATGTACACACGACTACAGAACATTTGATGTAGAATAGAGAATAAGGGTGATACTATTCCAAGATGCACACATGGTTATGGACTAGGGGTGAAACAGAGAAGAAAAGTCAGACACAAATGTTCTGTAAACCAGAAAAGTCTAAGAACCCCTAGGGGACAGGAGACTAGACCAAGGGTCAAATAAAAGTTTGACACGCTCTTTTGCAACACTCCCAAAATGACTAAAGGGCAATTGGTAACTGAATGTATAGTCCATTTTATGTTATCTATATAATACATGGAGACATAATTGTTACCATTTATATTTTCCTCATTATTATATTATCTGCTCATTTTTCATCCTGTATTATTTGTCTAAATATGATAATTGCTTTTGTAGGCAATTATCTGATGTTTATTTCACATGTGGGATGAATAAGTTTTCCATTTTGAGCAACAATCCCCTCTCTTCTGTCAGTCATTGCCACATATAGAAGCACTACGAAGTAATTCAACACAGGAGATTTCTAGTTGAAATCCTTTTATAATTTAAACTGTAAGCCGATCAGTATTATTATTTTCTCTGGCATTCAATGCATTTTAGAATAGTCTAAGGTCTTAGACATTTAAACTTTCAAGAAAAAAATTGTCTCAGAAGCCATAAGTTATAACACAGAAATTCCAGTATCAGGTGTGAAATACCTCCCACTATGAGCTGTTGACCATGGAGGTCCCATCGGTACCCCTAACCAATGCAAATGATCACCATTGTTCTTAGGGGACTACCAGAACTAGTAACGGTAAGACCCTATTGCTGAAGACTCCACACTCTCTGGTTGCAGAACATAGGGAACTGAGGTGGGAGCGTCTTTCTACTGACTAACCTGCACGATGCTACAAAGATATGCAGGATGCTGAGAAAGAAACATTCTCAGCTGCCTCCCTAGCTTTGGATCCTGAAAGCAACAATACCAACCCTCCTGGCAAAATATGCCCACCGATTCAACAGGGGCATGAATGTCTTGAGGGAAGGGGGTGTCAACAAATACTTTCTGTTCTGCCAGCTTTGCAGAAGGGAATCCATACCTTGTATTGTAAACTCGATGGAAAGCCTGTGGATGTGGAGGTCACAAGCCCTAGTAGGTAACATATTAAACATTGCTTGTCTAAATGAACAATGGCATCAAACTAACTTCTAGAAGTATGTTTATAACCATCGATGAGCTGCCCTCAGGAGCCTCTGCTAATAGTAGGCTACAGCTAATTCACAGAGACTATTTGCTCAAAGCTGACAATAAGTGACTGTTTTCTGCTCATCCCTGAGCAGGACATCTGTATCATTTCCTCCAAGGCTCAGGGAACTTTGTGGAAGAGGGAGAAGAATGAACGTAAGAGCCAGGAAGAGGATGGGGGAAATGCTGTGAAACACTGTCCTGTGGGCATGGCATGGCCATTGTCTCATGAACATGCAGAGCTAGGTCATCTGCATAACCATACTCTGGTTGGATGGATACTTCTACCTGTCAACATTCCATCATGATAGGCGGCTGCTCATGAGACCCATCAAACCTCCGTGAGCAGCTTATAGAATTTAATGGTTACTGGGGAAGGCAGAATCATTTTCTTCTGTGGTGGCCATGCTCCTGCAAGCAACCACTATTAAACTCAACAGGCTACAAATAGATGAAATTATGCCAGTATTCCACCTATCATGAAACTATACATCTTATGTCATATTGACACATCCATAGACTACATGTATGCCTGCAAGCGTGGTGGTCAGAAGCCAGTGAGATTTTTAAAAAAATCAAAAATATATTCCACTGGCATAATGTTACAAGAAGACAATTTCTTATGTATATTCATATCCATGTCAGCCAAATCAAAGACATAACTTATGAATTTCCTAGCAGAGGATGCCAATTTGTTACCATACTGAGAAATGGATCTCAATGGCTGGCATGGCTGGGTTGCCAAGCCTGTCTTTGGTGAGAGTAAAAAGACGGAACTAAATGAGGTCATCTAACTGTCCCGGCAGAACCTGAGCTGAACCTTCCTCCTTCTGAGTAAAAGTGAACACAGGAAGGCAATAAAAAAACCCATCAAAGTCAAGGCATGGGAATATGTTAGCGAGAGAAAAAGAGCATGAAACTATCTAAGGGGAAGGGAAAAAAATCTGAGCAGTTGGAAGAGGACCTTTGATTTGTCAGAAGAAACACAGCATCTCAAAAGAGAACTAGGGCAACAGGAAATGTCTGCAGGTATCACAAGTTCGACCAAAGTGGACCAAACAACTCTTCAAGTAATAAAAGCTAGAGGAGTGGATTCTGCCAGGATCCTGTTAATTCCCCCAAACTCTCCAGCCACTCTCCATGGAGTCATCCAAGGCTAGGAGCAGAATGGAAGGCTACAAGTAAAAGGGCTGCCTTTCAGCTGCAGAAGGCAGAACTGGTCAGTTTCTCTGACATCCAGTAAGATGACAATACCAGGCTCTCAAGGCGCCATGGCAACTAATGCTCCCAAAATTCTTACTGAAGGAGCTCAGGCACCACCTCATGACTTCAACTAAAGGGAACATAACCAATTCCTTTAAGTCTGATAAAGAACTCCATCTTCCTAACAGAAAATGCTAGCTTAGCATTTCCCGTTATCTCAAAATAAGCATGGCCAAAACTAAGCTCCTATGCTCAGAGCCAGTACCTGCATTTGAATAACTTATTTCCTTATCACCCTTCTCGATGGTCTTGACACCTGCTCCTAGTCATATCCAATGTGACCTTTGTCAGCTATCTCAAGTGACACTAGAAATACATCCTTCATTCAAAATCCAAAATGTTCTACTGTTTAAAGCATTTGGAGCAAAATTTTTGATTCTGAAGTTCTGGATTTGGTATGGCTCAACTGCTAAAGTCGGTGCAAATATTTACCCCTGACACTTCAAAATATGAAATATTCCTTATTGGAGACATTTGACCTATATTCTGCTGCTTTCCTTATTGGTTCCCCTGCTATTGCCTTTGTCCCAGATAAACTTTAACCAGGATCTATTCAAGAACTCTCTATATATCCCTTCCTCTTTCTTGTATATCAAAAACAGGCTAAATAAGCACTTAAGAACTTCTCTTCATTCCAGGTCACCAAGTAAGCACTGACTGAACATCCGCTCTATCCATGGTATTTTCCCTTTCTTCGAGATACTGCATTTCCATTTGCTTAAAAATCGAACTAACACACACACCATTCTTGGATTTCTATTTCTCTGGTATATATCGTGATTAAAACTAATCTGAGAAGGAGGGGATTCATTTGGGTTATACATCCCAGGTCACACTCCATCACTGAGGGAAGTCAGGGCAGGAACTCAAAGCAGGAACCGAAAGGCAGGAACTGAGGCAGAGGCCATGGAGGAATGATGCTTACTGGTTTTTCCCCATAGCTTGCTCACTCAGCCTGCTTTCTTAGACCCAGGACCACTACCTAGGGGTAGCACTGCCGCCAGTCATCAAGCAAATGCTCCAGAGAGTTGCCTGTATGCCAGTCTAAAAGAGGCATCTTCTCAACTGAGTCTCCTCTTCCCCATGACCCTCACTGTGTCGGCTGGTTGACAAAAGCTAAAGGGCACACATTCTCTTCTTCACACTTGGTTAATGCTGGATCTTATACTACTATATATGTATTTCATTTCTTAATATTAATAAACATTTTATTATACTAAATTAGACAATAAGAAGTGATACCATTTAAATACTATCAGTAGTTATAGCCTGCTTCACTTTTATTTTTTAATTTAATTCATTTTTTTAAAAAAAGAAAACAAACTATCTTTTTTCATACATACCGATCTGAGTTCCCACTCCCTTCCCTCCTCCCATCCCCTCCACCTATCTCTTTCCCCCATCTTCTCCCCAGAGAGGATAAGGCACATTGTTTTGGGGAAGGTCCAAGGCCCTTGCTACTATATCTAGGCTGCACAAGGTATGTATCCAAAGAGAACAGAGTCCCAAAAAGCCAGTACAAGCAGTAGGGACACATTTTATTTCTCTCTAGATACATACCCTGGGTACATCCACAGCTATATTCAGACAATAGAATTGAAATAATGCCTCCCCAATACAGACAGAATGCTCTATACACTACATACCCATAATTACACCCTTGAAGCTGCTACTAAAGGACTCTTCCAGTATATAAAAACCTTACAACACTTTTTATCAATAAAAGTTTACACTGACACTCAGATGGAAATCCACTGAGAACAATACTTCAAGAACCATGTTGATAGAGCACATCATTTTTTTGTTGGTTCAATTTTATTGATTTTAAGAAATAATTTAATCATTCACGTGTCATTTCAGGTACTTTGGTTTATTGCGATATTGTTAAGCTATAAAATCTTCAATTTTCCCCATCAATAAAAGCAATTCTTTTTTAAACAAAACAGTAGAAATGGGTATAGTCTTGTAAGGAAATATTAAAATATCAGTAATAATAAAAGAGCAAAGTCAAAGTCAAACAGGGATTCTCCAGAGGGTGTTAGATAAGAAGCATGTAAACTTTCCTGATAAGCAAGTGGAGTATTTATTAAATAAGATCAAGAGACCCGGGTTCCTTTAGAATGTTGGGATTACCAAGGGGCTGGTCTTATACTGAAAATAAAATCCCTGCCATGAAAGTCAGCCATTTCCTTAACACCAAGGATGCTCAGATTGGTATCTTTAATACCAATGGATCTACTGTCAACCCCCCTTCCACCCCATCCCAGAAAGACTGAGAGGAAAACTTCTAGAAACCCCTACCTATCAATAAGATGGAAAGCTGTAATTGTGGCCCAAAGTAAGGCAGGCTTCCTATTCATGTGATGGCTTCCTAGGATCTGCTTCCTTCTGGCTAGAACACACACCAAATTGAGATCCATAACTGAGAATGTTTGTAACCTCTTATGATTCCAAAAGAAAAGAAAGAAAGGGGGGAGAAAGCGGAAAAATAGATGGAAGGGAGGGAAGGACGAAGGGAAGGAGGGAGGACAGGCAGGTGCGCCCCAATACGCACAGTCACTAATGTCTGTGGGACTGCACCCTCCAATGCATTACATATCACATTCCCGAGGAAAGCTTCAGTAACTACTGTGGCAGGGGTTCTTGTAATCAAAACCCAAACTACTATGTAAACTACAAATACCCTACATGATGCCATTTTCACTAACTATGCCAGTGTACAGTGAAGACCCAAAAATGTGAGCCTCTTTCCCCCAAAGGTCAGAGAGTTGGAACTTACCTCCAGTTCCTTCAAGGTTATTGTGTTTCTACCTCAAACAAAGATCCCACCTAGATTTAGGTCAGAGAGTTCTGCTCTCTCAAGGTTATTGTCAACAGGTGTGGCTAATAGCCAGACCTTGTATTTCAAGTATACAGAAGTAGATATGTTTCTACCTCAAACAAAAGTCTAAGGATCCAACTAAGGCTTCACTTCCATTATGGAGATATCTTAGGATTCCACCCAGGAAGTGGTTTGCCTACAGAATGTTTTGGCTAGGGTGTGAGCATGACTTGTTTTGTTCTAGCAACAGGATGTAGCCCACAACCTTCAATTGGTATGTTCACTTCCTTGTATCATACTAATGCAGTTCTTTTTCTTACTCCTACCTTCTGGAGTCAGGGGTATTTACATCAGTTGGACATTAAATGCAGGTGAATTTCATTACTCACTGGACCTCCCTCCCGATACTAGTCTATGTTTCTCCGTTTTATTATTTTCATTCGCGTCTTCATATTCTTTACTAATATATTCTAAATCCCCATGCCTCTACCCTGGCAAGGCATATTTTTGTTGAGACTGGCTCCTGACATGAAGGACTATTAATTTCTACATGACGATTAAGCTTTAATATTCTTAAAGATTATCATCATGTAGTTTCTTTCTCCTCCTAAAATGTCTTCCCTCTGTAGCTTAAACATCTCCTCTGGTTTCTAGCACTTAAATCAGAGAATAGCTGGCCATTTGGTGTCAACACACCCTCACTACACCCAGGAGTTTAGGGCTGTATCATTTGACCAAAGGAATAAGACAAAACTCCCAATATAGTTCTCAAGGAACCAAAAGAATCCACAGCTAGACAACACTGGGAACTTTATCCTTATAATTAGTGCTTGGAAAACACCTTTATGAAGTCAGACTTTAAATGCAAATCTCACATAAAAAGCATTATCATGCCAACAAGAAAGAACCCATGGTCACGCCACCTACTCAAGAGCAAGAACCTTCAGTCATCTTAGGGATAGGTTTCCTTGTAACCTGGGTCTAAGACACAGAACATTCCCAATTCAATGTCGCCAACACCAGAACAAATAAAAGTCCTATCCTTTTGGGGGATGTAGCACAGTGGTACAGTATTTACCTACCATGACCAAGACCCCATAAAATGAATAAATAAAAACATTCTTTTTTTATTTCTTTATTGTTAAAAGAAAAATTTACACTTCCTCCCCTTTTCCCAGGCCTTCCCACTCCCCCACTACCCCTCCTCCCTCCCCCTGCTTTCTTAAGAGGGGGCAGGGTACCCTGCCCTGTGGGAAGCCCAAGACCCTCCCTGCTCCATCCCGGCCTAAGAAGGTGTGCATCCATATAGACTAGGTTCCCAAAAAGCTAATACATGCAGAAGAGATAGGTCCCAGTGCCATTATCATGGCTTCTCAATCAGCCCCCACTGGCAGCCACATTCAGAGATTCCGGTTTGGTCATATGCTCCTTCAGTCCTGGTCCAGCTGGATTTGATGAGCTCCCATTAGATCAGGCACACTGTCTCAGTTTGTGGGCCAGCCCCTCGTGGTCCTGACTTCCTTGCTCATCTTCTCCCACCCTTCTGCTCTTTGACTGGACCTTGGGAGCTCAATCCCTTGCTCTGATGTGATTGTGGGTCTCTGTCTCTATCTCCATCCATCGGGCGAAATTTCTATGGTAATGATCAAGATATTCATCAATGTGACTATGGGACAAGGCTAGTTCAGGCACCCTCTGCTGCCCAAGTACGTAGCTGGGGACATCCCTGTGGACACCTGGGATCCCCTCTAGAGACAAGTCTCTTGCCAACCCTAAAATGACTCCCTTAATTAGAATACTACTCAGCAGTAAAAAACAATGACATTTTGAATTTTGCATGCAAAGGGATGGAAATAGAAAACACTATCCTTAGTGAGATATCCCAAACCCAAAAAGATGAGTATGGTATGTACTCACTCATTAGTGGACCCTAGCCATAAACAAAGGACATTAAGCTTATAGCTCACAAGCCTAGATAAGCCAAATAGCAAGGTGAACCCAAAGAAAAACATACATAGAGCCTCCTGGAAATTGGAAGCAAACAAGATCGCTGGCAAAAGTTGGAAGCACAGGTGGGGGGGATGGGGGTGGAGGTGGGGTGGGCGAAAGGGAAAGGGGGAGGGAAAAGGGAGAAAGGAAGAACTGGAGGGAGCTTGGGGGGAGTGGGAGGGTGGAGATGGAGGAAGGGTGGATATTGGAGAAGGGAATAAAAACATTCTTAAAGAAATCTATATATAACTATTTAGCATCTGCTGGGAGCTTGCCTTGTGTGGACTGCCCATGTATGCTCATTGTAACTTCATGAGGAAGCTAATTATTCTCTCCATCTTACACAGAATGGAACTGATGCTTGGAGCCTTCAGCAACTGTCCAAAGACCATTTGGCTTTAGGAAGGATGCTAAAGTTTGAAACCATGATCTGATTCTACGTGCAGATTTAGGGTCCCTGTTGCTTTAAGCCGACCACCACACTGTAGTTACAGCATCTCATCTTTTAACCTGACAGCAGTCTCCGATTGCATTTTTCTCTGAACCACCATGTCATGCTTCCTATCTCTGTCCACGATTCTATTCTGATCATGAGCTCCTAGGTCCCAAGGACAAAACACCTCAGAATAATAAAATTAGCAAAGGCTCCCAAAAATGTTTTTGAATGTAGTTACACAAAAACAATAAGAAATTTCCAGAAAGTTTACAATTTTTACCTAAATGCCATAAATGTCAATGATGTAAAGACAAGGGCTCACTTAATTCAGCATTTGGTAAAGTTTAATTGCTGTTAGAATCTTTCTAATCTAAAAGAGTCCTCCATAAATCCATTCACTGTAAATAATTACAGCCGACTGCAGATTAAATGGGGGTACTGATAGCCAAATAATTTTAAGGTCAAAATTTTGTATAAAACCACCCCTAACTTGACAACCAAGTGATATGGAGTAGGAAGCAAGCACAGTGAGTCAAGTACCTCACATGACTCAGCGAAAGATTCCAAATGCAAGAGGATAGAGCAGCGGTCCTCAACCTTCCTGATACTGCTCCTCGTGTCGTGGTGACCCCAGCCATAAAATTATTTCATTGCTACTTCATAACGATAATTTTGCTACTGTTATGAATCATAATGTAAATATCTGATGTGTGATCCCTGTGACCCACGTGAGAACCACTGGTCTAGTGGGTAAAACCACCCTGGATCTAGTTTATCAGAACAGCTTTCTGATATCCAGTTCCCTAAGAAATGGGAAGCAGAACTGAACCTGGGAAGAAACAAAATCCCTATGAAAAAGGCCCTCTACATGCCATCTACAGCAGGGATTACACATTGTAGAATTTTACCTGAGGAGATAACGTAAGTTCACACACAAGATTTAGTCATCGTTTTCCAGCAACCACCGGTGTGTGAGTGAAAGGCAGAAATAATCTAACTTACTCGAAACTGAGTGGTCATTAAATCCACAGGGAATTCTGAAGTGTCACTCAAAAAGATAGTACAAAATACAAACATACATGCACATGCACGCACACACACACACACACACACACACGCAGAGAGAGAGAGAGAGAGAGAGAGAGAGATACCTCAAGGTTTAGAAAGATATATTTTATGCTAAAGCAACTGATAAGACCCAATACCAAACAACATACTCCTGCAAGCTTCTACATTGGGCTCAGGAATTTGAAGACACAGCACGTGAACTCAGACTGGATAGAAGGAGCCATAGTTCCCCCAGATGACGACCAGTAAAGTGGAGACAGATGTGAGGCTACTGCTCACACACACAGTGTTCCTGGCTAAAGTTTGCACACTTTTCTCTTTTCTGAGGAGGTGGCTAGCATCTTAGATGGCAGCTACCTGGGTTTCTAGCCTTTGTGATTCCCTAAAATAGTCACAGTGATGCCAAACAATGGCTCCTTTACCATTATCTACTATCTCTTCTTGTAATTTTTTTTCTTAGCTACCAAGGGAAGCAACGGTCTCTAGCGGGTGAGACTGCAAATTACCTTTTTCTTATTGCTTGCATTTTCTGACTTTAGAAACTAAACACATGTTGTAGGTGTACCATGAGAGGGGGTTTAGGGATGTGGAGGTTCAACAGTTAGATTTTAGCTCATTACTTTACGCCCTCTCTAGGTCTTTGGTAAATAGTCATGCTTTTCTAACATTTCAAATCTTGGTTTCCTGTTTCATATGTCAAAAGGAAAAAGACAGAAGATGGGGTGAGGGGTGATTTTTGAGAGGAAAGGAGTCCGAAAAGGTGGTTAAACAATATGCAACCACCAATGTCCCCAAACCCCATAAAACATTAACTATGCTACTCTGAACGTATTTGCCATAGGGAAGAACTTCCATGCACTCCTCAGCAAAACAGGAAGAGCTGCTATCCACAGGTGCAAACTGATATCTATAGAAATCACTCCAACCATCTTTGGTCACCTTCACATTCCAAATCCACTAAGGATTATCTGAATAATGAAACTAAGATGAGACAAACATCACTGAAGTTCAATTTAACACAATTATTAAGGTTATTACTGATAGCACACATTGAACAAGTGCAGGCCACACTATAAGCTAGACCCCTCCTCTAATCTTTAAAGCCCCCTGACGAAAACACACCCATCATCTATCTTTGACACACCCATCATCTTTGGAGATGAGGAAACCACAGTGATGGTGACAAGGGTCAGTGGAACACCTAAACTCACACAACTAGTAAGGTGTGCTGTTGGAATTTATATCCAGACCGTTCTGATTCTAAACACTTCCAACACTCAATCTAAAATTTTTCACACACCAGAACGAAGACAAGACAAAGCAAGTATCTCCTCTGGGCCATCCGTTATTAAATACTTATAGGTCCATAATCATAAACTCCCCTCCCAGATGTGGGAGGGCAAGCACCGGCTTCCACGAGTGATGAGAGACCAGCAAGCCAATCGCATTCAATGCTGCCTCTAAGCTCCAAGTTAGGGCCCATATCAGTGACAGCTGACTGCAAGAGAAAAGTCAGAATTAAAATAAGCAAGAGTCACAGTAGTACCCCTTATTCCAGAAAAAGGCTAAACTGGATTCAATATATTATGGTCAACCACAGTAAATCTTAACATGTGCAAGACTTATACCACAAATTTTCATCTTAAGTTTAGAAAACTAAACCCCCAGCTTTGAAGGGTTCTGTGTGAGTCATGTGGAATCCACTCAGGCAGATCCTCTGCCCAGCTGTGCTACATCATCAGCCAAGCACACCATTCCTGGGGACTTCCTGCCCTAAACCTAGCAACAGCCCTCTCCTCCTACCTCCACAGCACAGTGGAAATCTGGAATCATGACGGGCTAAGTGGGTGTGCAAAGTCTTCTTTTCCTTTTATAGAAATATCATGAACTAAGATTTTAAAGCTGAAGACATCCCAATTAGAGCTAGATGCTTTACTGCTCCCTACCCTTGCAGACTGTGCAGCCGTGGCTCTCCTTGTTAATTACCAGCTACTCAAGAACTTTCTTTGATGAAGGTCGAGTGAGACTTTGCTCTGTGTGTCTAGCAACTTGTCATTCAGAGTCATTCATTGCTATATTCCTTTAGCAGGATAATAGTCATAAGTTCCTCTAGGGCACAAAACCTATCTCACCTCAGGTTCTTGGCCACTTTAGCAGCGTCAGGTATGGTTTCCATTTCAGGAAGTGACCCTATGGGTTTTTCAAAGCCCTCTCTTCAAGGCTCAGGGATCTAAATAGAAGAGGAGGCAAAAAATATTGGAAAAGCCAGGGGCAGTCGATGACACCAAAGAGACAGCATCCTCCACTTTCTTCTTTTTTTTTTTTTTTTTTTTTTTGGTTTTTCGAGACAGGGTTTCTCTGTGGCTTTGGAGCCTGTCCTGGAACTAGCTCTTGTAGGCCAGGCTGGTCTCGAACTCACAAAGATCCACCTGCCTCTGCCTCCCGAGTGCTGGGATTAAAGGCGTGCGCCACCACCGCCCGGCGAGACAGCATCCTCTAGACACAACAGGACTGATACATGATGAGCTCAGGGACTGTGACAGCACACACATACTGCACAGGTTCAAACCAGACAAAATCCGAGCACTGAGAAGGGAAAGTGAACACGAAGCCCTACCCATAACCAGGAAGCTTTCAGAAACTGATGTTCCCCAAAGCCCAGCAAAGAGAAAATCCACTTTATCTGGTCTCAGAGTGTCACTAGGTTTATCCCCATACTTCAAGGGAGACGCCATGCCTGGAAGTACTTCCCAACACAAAGCAGACTTCATTGGATTTTTGGTTTTGTTTTGCTATTTTTTTTGTCTCAATGATTTTTTCTTTTCACGCTTGTTTGTCTGTTTTAAGTTTTGTTTTTTGTTGTTTATCTTCCTTTGATGAGGGAGGATATGCGTGTGGGTGAGCACTAAGTTGGGTGGGGAGAATCTTGGGGAAGCTGCAGAGGAGAGAGAATATAATCAAAATACAAAAGATTTTAATTTAAATTTAATTCAATTAAATTTTTAAGATTTTTAAAAGCTATAAAATAAAAAATATTATAAATTATAAAAGTGACTTGTCATCTCACAAACAGTTGCATACATATTGGTATGATATTTGGTTTTCTTTTGCAGTTTTGCATGTGTAAAGGTGAATGTGTATTTAAGTGCAGGTGCACTCATGTGTCTGTGGAGGCCAGAAGACAATCTCAAGTGACATTCAACCTCCCACCTTATGTTCTGAGAATGGGTCTCCCACTGGCTGGCAAATCCCTAATTCAGATAGGTCCTAGAAATCCACCCATGTCCACCTCCTCAACGCTGAGACTGTCCTGGTACACATGGGTTACCATGCAAAATCCACCCATGTCCACCTCTTCAGCACTGAGACTATCCTAGCATGCATGGGTCACCATGCAAAATCCACCCGTGTCAACCTCCTCAATGCTGAGACTGTCCTAGCATGGGCCACCATGTAAAATTAACCCGTGTCCACCCCCTTAGTGCTGAGACTGTCCTAGCATGGGCCACCACATGAAATCCATCTGTGTCCACCTCCTCAGCATGAGACAGTGATGTGTGCATGTGGCTGGTGCATGTGTCTGTTTGGGTAAGTCTGTTGTATGTGTGTGGCTGTGTGTGTGTGTGTGTCTGTGTATGCTTTAGACAAAGAAATAATTAGTTGAGTCTAGCAGGGTGGCACCTATCTGTAATTCTATCTACCACTCAGGCTTAGGCAGTAGGATAGCAAGATCAATGCCAGGCTGGGCTACATAATGACACACTAACTCAAGAAGAAGGGAAAAAATGAATATAAGAAAGGGGAAGAACTCAGGAAGAAACACCTAATAAAATAAAATTGCTGAGCCTCCCTGCACTTCTATGAACAAAGTAAGTTCTGAATCTACTACTACAGCAGGACATGTCACTTTGAATTCAGTTTGGTGGGGTTTTGTTGTTGTTGTTTTGATTTGTCTTTTTTTTTTTTGAGAGACAGACGGTTTCTCTGTAGCTTTGGAGCCTGTCCTGGAACTAGCCTCAAACTTATAGAGCTCCACCTGCCTCTGCCTCCCAAGTGCTGGGATTAAAGGCGTGCGCCGTCACCCAGCTGATTCAGTCATTTTTAATCTCACCAGATGGTTGAAATAAATGAATAACACATAAATCAAGTCGTTTCAAAGTTTACTTTCTTTCTTGTCCTTTCAAAAAGAAAAAGTTTTGTTGGTGCAATAAGCCATCACAGAGGCAGTTACTGCAGGAAGAAAATAAAAGTGATACTATTATCACAAAGGTGCAAATTAGCTGTTAGCAGACTCCCATCTGAGAACAAAACCACCTCCATGGTGAACCATGGAGTAACCTCCAGCCGAGCTGCACTGTCAAAGATACAAAATTAAACTCTGCACAGCCTGACATTAACAGCCTTTATCTATAATTTTAACACAGACAATTGCACAGGCCTTGCAGGGTCTTCTGTATTCAATCATCTTATCTCGACACAAGTACAATAAATTTACTTCAAACAGCATTGGTTTAGATAAAAAATGTAGTTGATCTTAATAAAGAGACTCAGGAGACACAAACCATTAATAATGTGGAGCAGCTTAGGGCTAAACTTCAAAGTTAAAAAGAAATCATAGACCAAGTCAGGAGAGAGCTACTTCTTCTATGAAGAATGAAAGCTTTGGGTCATTTGTACAACACATGGAAAACATGCCTGAAATTATCATTTTTCCAAAATCATTTTACGGCATGGAAACAACCATTCCAAAGACAGACTAATGTTTTAAAACACGAATCATCTGTTGTATTTTTACTTTGTACTTTGGGGCTCAGACAACCTCAGATAACCTCAGACTTCAAAGCATAAGGCACTACTACCTAGGGAAAATGGTGATTGAATCTTAGTATCTATGTCACCAATTTTGTTATTATTTATTATTCCAACCACACTGTATCAGGAACCCAGATCTCCTGTGGCTTTCTTACAGCTATAACTGCATTACATTCCATCAAGAACATAGCACAAGCCTCTCTTGCCTTTGTTGAGTCCATACTGTTAATGGTCTAAATCTATTTTTAATGTTTTAAATTTTTAATCATGTTTAAAATAGTTTGGCAGTCAATTGTATAAACCGAAAGCAAAGGAAATGTTTAGGAAGACGTTTACAAGCTAATGTTCCCTAGAGAAACACAAGAAGGTCACGGATTTGGAATATTGACACAGAATAGGCCTCAGCTGAAGAGAAAATACCCGATCTGATGGCCTCAGATTTCTGTGTGCAGGGTGTATACCAGGCTGAGTCCAAAAATGAAATCACGCTGTTAATCAAAACCAAAATTTGCATGCTCTAATTTATGATCAGATAACTAAAGAAATCCCAACCCAGCTGATGCCACCAACAGAAAGAAATGCATTCAACCTTAAAGCTACGCAAAACTATCCAAGGATACAGCTCATTGAACTTTATCCATATTGGTATGTAAGCACACAGAAGGTTCTGCCTTCCTCAAAACAAGGAGTTTTGAAATGGCTAGCTCCATGCCACCAACAGTCACTCACCAACCCGTACACAGAACTCTCAACCTGAGTGAAAAGCAGTGCCAGCAAAATATGTAATCATCACGACCAGGATTCGCAAAAAGTTTAAGGCTTTGGATTTTTCTCACAAAATAAATCTAAATGTCTAACGTCCATATAAAAGTGACAGCTAGATAACAGACGAAAGTAAACGGCTAATGGGTAGTGAAATTTTAGCAATAAGAGTCAGACTCCGCTGAGCCAGCAGACCCAGGCAGACGCATACACATAGAGGGATTCAGTTGCCATGTGGAACAGACACCTTCCATTTATACTGCAAGGGTGATTGTGCAATGTGCATTTCTGGACCAGCCCATTGGAGTTCACAGCCTGGTTGCTCCTGTGGCTCCTGTCCGTCCTGTGGTAATCAGGTGTCATCAGGTCCAACTCCAATCATGCGATTAACAGGTAAATTACTGTGTCCTGATGTTATCGCCCTGGAAGGAATTAAAGGTTCTCCTCCCATGACATGAGTGTGAGAAGAAAGCCCATGAGTATGGAAGTACTCGGTCACACGTCACGTGCACACAAACAGGAAGTGTGCCTGCTCTAGGGGACAGGACAGTATCTCCTCCAGTTGTCCTTCTCCAGGGTACCCTAAGATTTGTAAAGTACAAAGGTTTTGAGCTACAACGACCAAACACAACCTTTATAATTAGTTACATCAGCCAAAATATCAGCCCTGACTTAGCAGGGACACAGGCCAGCACACAGTTCTAGACACTGAGAGGATGGGAATCCAAGGTGGAGTCTGGTACCCGCTTTGTAAGAGAAGGAATGAACTCACAGGGAACAGCAGCAAGGCACAGAACTATGAGTATGTGGGCTAAGTGCATAGGTGAGACCTCAAAAACTAAAGGAAGAAGGTGTTTCCAACTTTAACTGATGGGAAGTTTACGAAAGGCATGGCAGAGCAAAGTCTAGCATCTAAGAGGCAGCAGTGTTTCTGGAGACTCCACCAGGGACCACCATCTTCAATAGCGAGTGGGGGAAGAAACATGAACTCTCCAGACAACGGGGGCTGCACACAGAGAAAAGATCTCTAATCATCATCCAATAGACCAAAATGGTGACTAGACAGATTCAAAGGTCTTAACAAAACGCGAACAACCATGGAAATATTTGACAGTGGCAAGATATTCTCAAAGAAGCACAGGCTGGGGCTGATGAGAAGAGATTGCAAGGCACAATCAGTCTCAATAACAGTCAGCTCATTTCCAAATCTTAACTCTTTGCCCCATTTTTAATGCAAACACAAAATCCCCCAAGTCAGAGGACTGAGTAGCTCATAAACAAAGAGTGCCGATGGCTGTCACCATCATAGAGTTGAGGCCACAGAGGTCTCAGATGAACCACTGGGGGGATGGAAAAAATACAAGTCCCCTCAAGTGTAAACCTCAGTAACTTGTCCCTGTTCCTCAGAGTAAAGCAATCCGTCTTCACGGTTAGGGTTTCCTCCTGTTCTTCTTTTTCTTTAAGGCTGAAATATGGAAAAAAAATTCTAGAACCTTCAAGCAGTATATGCATGTTAGCCACGGGAGAATTACATCACACATGTTTCTAGCTGATGAGTTCCCCCAGGGCAGCAGCTCCTCCTTCAGTCCCTGGCATGCACAGGGATGCAGTAAGTCTTTGATTATTTAATGAGCACTGACTGCAATGTAATACATCATTGAGGAACACCCACTGCATTATATGCTGTACATTTCCCCAGCCTTGGAATACGAAGTGGCAGAAAGAAAAACTGCAGGAAGGGCTCCTGCCTTTAGGGAGTCTTTGGTCCAGGGAGAAATTATAACTGTGGAAAAAATGTGGCAAAATGGAATCTCAGAGAGATAGAAATAGGCAGCCAACTTTTACCATAAAACATTTTAATTACTATAAACAATCTATGTAGTTGCAGAGATTTCTTTTAAAAGGATCTAGTAGATAAGGAACAATGTATATATCTTCCTGATTCAAAATGCATCCCAAGTAGTACCTTTTGATAATGGAAATTTCAAAACTTAAGCCAAGTTAACCAGCATTTGTTGAGTTCCTCTTCTGTATAAAATATCAGGTAAGATATATAAGAATATAGAAAAAAACCTTTAAGATACAAAAGTAAAGGTATCAAGAAGTATGTGATCCAAATGATTAAAAATCACCATAGGAAACCAATAAATAAAATTACACAAAGATGTCAAAAGTTGTCATTCCCTAGCAAATAAATCTTGATAAATATCCAAGTTTTGGGGAGAGCTCGACCTTTACGTCTTTTCGGAATGCCAGCGTGGAGGACCTAGAACGTGAACAAGTGCCTGCACTCACCGTCTCAGCAGGGAGTGGGTGACAAATGAGGGAATGAATGAAGCTTGCACATGAGGCGAGGAGAGTGGCACTGTAAAGAGTGCTGTGCAAACCCTCACGCCAACCAAGAGTCCAGGGCCATAAATTACCATCGGGGAAAGATTAAGAACAATGAGAAAGCGAGGAGATGCAAAGTTGAGACAATGATCAGAAGTTAGTGCAAATGAAACAAAAATAGGACACAAACGTTGGAGAGGGCCACAATATCCAAAGGTGGAACCACTAAACTGAGGCGTGCAGACTTTATTGAACTGACTACCGAGTCATCAATGTTTCTGTGGAGAAAAAGGCAATCAGAACATGTCTGTTGGCAAAGTCCTACCGCGGTAGAATGGAAAGCCTCCTGGGACGTTCAGGCAGAAAGGAAAGGAGAGCTAGGACAGGGCATCCTAAGCAGAAATAACACAGCAGATCAGGAACACCAACAAAACGCTCTCAGAGTCCCTGGAAACTGCACCTGCAGCTGGACAATGTATTCGGCATTTGCCATGCACCAGAAGTCACAGTAAGCACTTGCCCAAATATTTAGGCAAGGCCTTTCAAACGATTCCAAGGGGTGGAAATACTGTAGTATGATTCAATTTCTAGATCTGAACCACTAAGCTATGAGGTCATGAAAGGACTCTAACTTTCTAGGCGTTTTCAAAGCTGAGTGGCCAGGAGAATGATGATGCTGCCAATCAAAGAACATGGTTTTAGATGTGTTGGTTAAAGTTACATGACAGTCAAGAACACATGGCCACTTGTCAGGAAAGAAAAGTCTAAGCTACGAGCTAGACTTTGCATTAAGAGTAGGGTGTACAGGCCCAAGAAGCAACTGAATACAGTAAAAGGATCTAATACCATCACTGTATTGAGGAATTGAGTCAGGCCATGCTGGAAACCAAATCCCTGCAGAGGGAGGTGAAGATCTCATCTGAAATGGCCTGAAATGAATGCAGTGATGTGTATGGCATCAATTCTGGTAGCACCTGTTAGAGGGGATTGTAGAACCCGGGTCTTTACATGTCTGCACCGACATGGACCAGCCTTTAGTTCTCTGTGAAGACAGACTGAATCCCAGTGAAACCTAGATAGTAAGAAATAGAACAATGGGAAATGAAGGGACGGAGGCTGGGGTGGAATCGAAGATGCAGAAGAAACAGAGACTAGTTGGCACATTATACTTCAGAAGTATTATTTCAGTGTATCTGAATTTTAAGTAATTGGGTATTTTGACAAAAAAGAAAAGACTTCATGAAAATGGACCACAGAGATGAATCTTGTTATGCAGGATTTCCATGAGCTTTTAAAGGCAATGAATCTTTTATTGCAACATGTGAAATACCTTTAAGGTATATTTTTAAAAACATCTCCAAAGTGTGCTAAATGACAAAAGAATATAGAAGCACCAAAGGCCGTTCAGATATCCATGGTCTAGGCTACAGCCTGAAGCCATGTGGATGTCCATTGGCCATGCTACTGCCAAGTGCCATGTTGATATGAATGACCTGCACTACCACCGAAGGCCATGTTGACGTCCTTGGTCTGTGCTACTGCAGAGGGCTGTGATGGTGTCCATGGCCTGTGCAGTGGCAGTGGGCCAGGCTGATGTCTGTGGTCTGTACTGTTGATGCTGAGGTCAGTTGTGCGTACTGACGCCAGGGACCATGTGGACGTCCATAGTCTATGCTGTTGCCAGAAACCATGTGTAAGTCCACGATCTGTGCTCCCACTGACTATAAAGGGCAAGGAAGCTAATTCTGCCGTGGTATTGATGACTTCTGGCTCACGGTTAAGAAAGAGAGACACAGAAGGCTTATATGACAACCCCTACTTCCACCCTACCCTATCCCTCTCAAAAAATTAACAGCCTAGACAACAAGCCACCAAAGAGAACTCTTAAAAATTGTGATAAGAATGCTGAAGTGTAACTCTCCAGAATTGGTGGCTTCTGGCAAGCGTGCAGATGGAGAAGGACTCAATTTTCTGTAAGGGGCCGACTACCGGGAGTTTGACCATGCTCCAGTGAGAATATGGGCAACGCAAACAGGACTGGTTTCCTTCTCCTCCTCTTTCTTCCTCTTCCTCTCCTTCATTCTTCCTTCTCTGCCTCTTTCTTCTCTTCTGTTTTTTTGTTTGTTTTGATTTGTTCTGGTTTGTGCGGGGGAGGGAGGTTCCAAGGCTGGAGGGGTGGAGGAGTGAATACTTGATGTGAAATTCCCAAATAACCAATTAAAATATTATGGAAAAACCATGGAAGCAGACATCAAACAATGCACGTACAGTATGAACGGGACACAGTAGGTAACTCAAGTTCTCCTTCAATGTGTGCTTCAGTCACTGTTTACAGCGGCAACAAGCAAATCACTGTTTCTACACCTATACTTCAGGGCTGGAGAGATGGCTCAGTGGCTAAGAGCACCAGCTGCTCTTCCAGAGGACTCAGGTTCAAGTCCCGGCACATGACAACCACCTCCAACTCCAGTTCCACAGGGCCTGATGACCTCTCCTGACCTCTACAGGTACTGCACACAGACATGCAGGCAGGTAGAACATCCACATCCATACACATAAAATAAATCAATCCTTAAAAAAAAATAAACTCACACTTATGAAAATTTCAAGCAAACTGAAATACTATGAACAAATATTAAATCTACTTTAAGTGGCCATGAGCGAGAGCTCTACTGAACAGCGTTGGGTACCTACAGAGAGGGTTTAATGTAACTGTTGTATGACTCAAATTCACTATGGAGGTATTACCCTGCTACAGAGCAATTTGAGCATGTGATCTCATTAAAGTGAAAAGGAGAATAAAGTGTATTGATTGTAATAATTCTATTGTGTGGTTCCCAAGAGCCTACTTAATGAAGTTTCCATGTGACAAATGAGGCTTGTGAGTTGACCTTTTAACCTATTCTTAATACAATTTGGAAGTGTCCTATAATTCTGGGTAAATCAGACAGATCACCAGATGATCACGCTGAAGGATAAATGGATGGGTACGGAAAGAGAGAAGAATATATACACTTTGCATAATTTCCTCTAAATACTATAAAACACTGCAAGCATATTTTAATATATTTGTATGTAAACATACAAATAGTAGCATGCCTATACAAAGATCTATAGAATGTTCGTTGCCATACACATCTAAAAATAATCTCTTGAATTCAAACCGTCATGAAATCACAAGGAACCATGGCTTAGTTTGATCCCCAAATGAGACTTCAAACTGAGATGGAAAGTTAAAAGAAACAGAATCAATGCTCAAATCAGAAGTCAGAAACATAAAGATTTAACATGTAAAAAAGGTAAGTCCTTTTAAAGTCAGTGAGAGGAGGAAGCTGATGTTGGTTTTCAGAATGTGCGTCTTATGGAATGCCACCTTGAGTTCACTTGAAAGGAAGGGAAAACACAGCATGGTCTCTCATGCCTGGTCTTACATCTCTGTGGTACAGAAGCTGGCTGAGCTGTCTTTGGTCTCCCCTAAACTGGAAGCAGTTATGCTTTCTTCCCAGAACGCGGTGTGTAAAAACTGCAAGATCCACACCTCATTCAAACAGGACTGCTGTCCAAGGCTGTGCTGGACTGGCTCAGTGCACAGTGAGTGAGGGCACAGTGTTAAGGGACATAGTAAACCAGTGGTTCTCCACCATCCTCATGCTGCGACAGTTCCTCACGCTGCAGTCTCCAACCATGAAGTGATTTTCATTGATACTTAATAACTGTAAGTTTGCTACTGTTATGAATCATAATGTTAATATCTGATATGCAGGATATCAAATATGAGACCCTTGTGAAAGGGTCATTTGACCCCCCCTAGTGGGTGGTGACCCACGGGTTGGGAACCACAGTATTAAACCAAGTAGTTAGAATGTTGCTGAAGATGCTGTTGGCCCTGGCCGGGTCTAAACACAGTCACACACTAACAAGACTCTGGAGGAAATAATAGGCATCAAACTCTTCTGCAGTTTGTAAAGAAAAAAAAAATTCCACAGAACAAAATATTCCAGAGCTGCCACCCAGATTAGCACATGAGACTGGCAAGTATGGCTGCCAACTGTTCGTTACCGCTCAAGCGAGAGCATTTTGCTTATCTATAGTGCTGTGGGGTCAGATCCTCCACTCACATCTCAACGTCATTCACCCAGCTGGTTTTCATTCCCCAAACGACTTCTTTTTGATAAAGAAGCTCCCAAACTACTCCTTGTAGTTTAGCATAAAATTATTTTACTTTATTTTATTTATATATTTTATGCAATTCTGGGGTTCAAATCTAGGCTTTATGCAAGCTGAGCAACCACTCTAGAACAACGCAACAGCCCGAGCCCTTGTGTAATTTTTAAAGAAATACTTTTAGTAAACATTAAAGCTAATGGAAATAAAACCCAAATACAAGTATTTCCCTTTCCTTCAGTCAGAAGGGATCCTTCCTCCTAATGAATGTCCCAGAACAGTGTTTATGCTTCTTACAGTGATCATCATTATTTCTCTCATTATTTGTGTGTATATGTGTGTGTATATCCATATTGATGTAGACACATAAATCCATATATCTATTTGTATATATAATCATATATGTGTACACATACACATAGAGAGAGCATGTGTGCTCTTACCTCCTGTGTACCTTCTCAGTTTGGAAAGAAGAGAAAAGACATTTATTTATACTTCATTATATAACATCAGAGGTGTGGCATTTATAAAATAGGCAGATATGTGAGTAGTGTGAAACCCTTATTAACTTTGTCATTAATATCGGATCGGACACCATCATAAAGCATTTTAAATGGCTCCGACCTCTGCTACAGTCCAGTCTCACTATGCTCCTCGGGATTATCTGGAGCAGAACTCCAATTCTGCTGCTCTGCTACATGAAATCCTTCGGTGCCTTGTGAACGCCACAAAGGTTAAAGCCATGTGCAAGCCCTCCTTGTATGGCTACTGTGCCCCACTACTGGCTGCAGACCTCCCTCAGTCCAGCTTCTTCTATTTCCTCGCCTTTGCATTCTGATAAATAGGGGAAATTCGTACACATCATCCACATCTGTGCTGCATCCTCATTACACCCTCCTCAAAGGTACTGTCCAGGGATGGGGGAGATAGTTCAGTGGGTAATGTTCTCGCTGAACAAGAGCAGAGACCTGAGTGCAAAGCCCCAGAACCCATGGAAAGCCAGGCACAGCAATACATGTCTATAATGTAACCCCTGGCTCAAACAAGGCAGAAGTGGGTATTTGTCCTATGACCCCTGCATGTGCATGCCTAAATGTGGGGGGAGAGAGGGGAAGAAAGAGTAAGAGGGAGGGAGGGAGGGAAGGAGGAAAGGAGGAAGGAAGCAAAACATTTCTCAACTTCTCAGTCTAGTCCTTAACTGGTGTCTGGTGCCTGCTGCACGGTCCCTGTAATACTGATAAGGATAGGAAGCCTGAATGGGGTAAATATGACACTTTCCCCCTCTAAATTCTAAGAAGGCTCTGAGAAAAGAAAAAAAAAAGCTAGAAACCACCAACATGAATGTTTGCCTAAAAGGCTAAGTCCTAGAGCAATACCTAAGACATGACCACTAGTAGAAGTATAGAAGATGTAGAAAAGTTTGAGCTACTCAAACGTGGAGCCTGTCATCCTTCAGGCAGGACAGCCTATTTCCAACAAAGCCCAAGGAAACGCCCTTAAATGAAAAGTAGGATGGCAAATGCCCATAGTAGTCAAATGAGTTTTCTTTAATATTCCAAATATCTAACTTCTACGGTGAAATCACCTACTTTAACATTCTGGAATAATTTGAAAATAAGAAGGGACTGTACGCATGGGTTTGGCTTTTAAAATCTACAAAGTCCTGTAAAGGGGGTAGTTGACATACAAGAATTAAAGTTATCACTGTAGCCCCATCTCCATACTAGTTAACAGACTAGCCTTAACCTACTTAAATATTTGTCGTCATTTTTATGTGTGCAAACCACCTTTATGTGTCTCGCAAACACAGTTCACAGGATAAGCTATAGGGTCTTCTGGAAAAGGTTCAATGTTTATGACACCCATGAATTAGCTATTTAATCCATGTGAATAAGAAAAGGCTACAGAGAAAGAAGCATTTCTTCTGTATTACATGACCCCACTCCAGCCAGCAAACTGATCAATATGCCACCCCACATACCACCTTAGGAACCAGCATTTCAACCTATGCCACAAAATGTATTTATATTTCTAAATGTCAAAATAAAAATCCCCCATAGAGCAAAAATGTCTTATTTTCTTTTTGTCTCAGCATCCAAGAAAAATATATGCATCTCATATTATCTAGGCAGAAGAACAAGGGATCCTGAAGGCAAATTTTACCAAAGTTAAAAACTAACAGAAATTACAACATATTAAGCACAGTGTGACATCTATGTTGTGACTCTAATTTCGTAGAGTTCTATGTGGTATTGTATCTACTACATACGTATCCTAAAATGTTACATTATATGGAATAATAGCTTAAGTGTTGTCCCTGCCACACATACTAGAAGGTAATTTCCCAACTACGACTACTAACTTAATTTTTAAGACTATTAAGAAAAAGTATGGGTCCTGGGAGATGGCTGTCAATAAAGCGCTTGCCATACTAGCATAAGGATCCGAGTTTGGATCTCAGCACCCATGTAAAAGCTGGGCATGGTTACATGTCTAACTTCGGTGCAGGGGAAGAACAGAGACAAAGAGATCTCTGGGGCTCGCTGATCAGCCAGCCTATCAGAGTCAGTGGGCTCCCGGCTCAATGTGAGAACTTATCTCAAAAACTAAAAGGCTCAACAATTGATGAAGAGTTGTAATGTCAATCCTGGCCTTCACACATCCACACAAACACATATGCATACACAAACAAAACCTATATTGGTGTATTGATGGCACTTTAATGGCTTTATAAAGGTGTGATTGAAATTCAACAAGTCACAAACATTAAAGCACAAACCTGATGAATTTTCTCAGGTACATGGATCTGGGAAACCACCATCATAAACAACACGGTGAGCAACCCTAGCTCTTTCAACTCACTAATGCTCTCGCTGCCACCTGACCTTGTCCTCCTTCCGTCCTCCCACGTCTCCAGCAGGCACCCATCTTTTCTTTGTTATTATAGGTAGATTGCACTTTCTAGACTTTTATATAAATAGACTCATATAGTACAATTCCTTTTGGGGGTGGGGAGTTTGGCTGTTTTGTTTTAGGATTGCCTAATCCAATCCCAGCCAGTAGCCACTCCCAGAGTGTGGGAGGCCTTACCTCATCATCTCCAGCACTTCCCATGATGTGAGCATGGACGGCCCTCCAAAATTCATACATTAAACTCCTCACCCCACAGTTAGGGGCTACACTGTGTGAATATGCTAGCCACAGGAAACAGACCCAAGGGAACTCATACAATGCCCCACCACCACATAAGGACACAGCAAAGGGGTGAATCAGAAACCAGGCCTTCACCAGGTATCAAATCTACCTGCACCTTTATCTTAGACTGGGCCTCCTGAAATAGGAGACACGCATTTATGTTGTTTCTAAGCCGACAGGACTATGACACTGTGTGTTTTAGAGCAACATAAACAGACAAGCATATGACTGCTTGGAACTCTGCACTTTTCACAGTGAGTCCTCTCAGAACCGCTTCCAGAGCATTAGACTCTACAATATAAGGAATGGGTGTGGCCATAGACATAACTTCTGTTTTCTCCACAGCTTCTATTGTGAAACTTTGAATTGCAATTTTGAAGACAAAGAATCTTTTTAAAATTCCAATGAAGAAATGGCTCAGCAGTAAGAGCAGTTCCCATGTTAGATGACTCAAAACCACGTGTAACTTCGGCCGCAGGGAACTGATGCCCTTTTCTGGCCACTGTGAGCACCTGCACACATATAGTAAACATTCACTTGTGCACGTGTGTGCACACACCACACACATATGTACACACACTAAATAAACAAATAAATAAATGAAAAGCAACCCAATGTAAAGCACCATTACTCCGAGTCTTCATGCCAATATAACCAATCACCTGCTCTACAGTCTCACCACATAAAGGACCTTGAATGGTACAGCAAGTGATGCTAGGATAATAACCAATTTTACCTCCTAGTGAACATAATAACAAATAACTGCCAATCCTCAAAATTTAAGAAATAAACCTGCTGCCTCAAAAAGGAAGTGCTATCTTCTAGTTATCACTCACTTTTGTCAACTTCGGAGGACATGACCACCAAAACTAGCTTGTACCTTTGAATTTCTTATATCTCCCGTGAGTCCAATGCACACTACACTAAGGGACTTTACCACGTGCACAGCTGCATAAAGAGCCACGTGGTTTCTACTGACAGTGGCTACAAGTAGGACCTTCAACCTTATTTAGAAAGCTGATGGCAGGACAGAATGTTTATCCTACTTTCTTGCAGAATCCATACCACAGAAACAGCTGGGATCATATGTTGCTTGAGAATTTTTATCTTAGTGAATATTAAATAATGAAACAGCTGGGACCATATGTCGCTTGAGAATTCTTATCTTAGTAAATATTGAATAATGCAGAGAAACTCAAGAAAATTAAGAATAATTAAGGGAAATCTGGGAAATGTTAGAAAAACAGACACCTACAGGTCAAAGTCACTCCTAGTTCTACACCCGAATGAAGTGTGTATATGTGGTCTTCAGGAGATACACATAGCACATGGGATACAATATCATTCACTATGCCAATGACTAAAGCAGGAATATGTGGCCATCTGGGGATACAAATAGGATACAATATCATTTACTAGGCCAATGACTAAAGCAGGAATATGTGGCCATCTGGGGATACAATATCATTCACTAGGCCAATGTCTAAAAGCAGGAAAACATAAACTGTAACCACCTCCAATGAATAAAATACTGTGATAAGGAGTGATGGAGAAAAGTGCCCAAACCAACCACAGAATAAAAGATGCGAAATGCCGAGGAGGCCTTTTGTGTAACTCTATCCACATGAAGTCTAAAGATTACTTAGCATGGAAAAAAATGAACTCACTGCTCTTTAAAATTTGCTTCCTAGAAATTCTAGATGTAGGGGCCGGGGAGAGGGCTTAGTGGGTAAGAGTGCTTGCTACTCCAACATGAGGAGTAGCAAGTTCAAAACTCCAGCACTCATGTAAAAAGCTGGGTATGATCACTTGCATGCCTGTAACCCCAGTACTGGGGAGAGGGTGGAGTCATGAGGACCGCTAGCCTTACTCCAGGGGTCAGTCAGAGACCTTTCTCAAAATAGGATGAAGAAGAATAGAGCAAGATAATCAACATCCTCCTCTGACATCCATCTACGCATAGATAGGCACAGTGCTCATATGCACATACACAGCTCACGCGTGTGCACACACATGAACACACACACACTTCTGAATAGCAATGTCCTCTGAACCAGTTGACATAAATTAGTTCCCTGGCAAGTGTGAAGATTAATGGGGAAGAATTCTAAAGCTCATCTGCCCATTTCCTGTAACCGTCATAAAACGGAACTGAAACTTAAAAACTGATTGTTTCTACTTACAAAAAGAATAAGTAAAGCGCTCTACGCATGAATAAAGTCACATTCCTATAACCACAGGTAAGATTAGTTCCATTTTATCATGGGAACTTGGCATCCAACTGTGACCAGATTAAAAGAAGAGAGCCCTACCTCAGGCTGCCCTATGTGAACAGGGCACAAGGGACAGTTTTTAACAAAGAAAAGCAATTTCTTAATTCTAATCCAAAAAAACTAGAGTTTATTCAAGGAAAGCGTCAAAGGGGATGCCTACTCAGAACTCTAAGAATGCTATGGTTTCATCCTTACGATACTAACATCCTTCAGAACTATAGTTAAATCTAAAGCGTCTATTAGCCAGGCATGGCAAAGGGCACCTGTTATCCCAGCATTTGTAGGTGGAGACAGGAGATCAAGGTCACCCTTGGCTTAAAAGTCAGTTCAAAGCCTGAGCTACACGAGACCGTGTTTCAAATCAAACCAAAAAATGTATATCCTTTTAAATATCTCCATAGAAATACTGAAAAATATGTAAGGCTTTTCCTCAATGTCATCTTCAAGATAAGGAACAAGCACAGCTCTCCTTGGCTTAAAATCGTAAGCTTTTACACCCCCTGGAAGGAATTAAACACCAAAATCTTCTGGGCAGAGTGGAGTTCTCATCTATCTGTGACAGCTCACAGTGAACTGAGCAGACGTGGTTCAAAAAAGTGTGAAATGATATTTAAATTGATTTTTTTGTCTTTTAGCTAAAATGAACCATAATAATGATTACTTATGAATCCCTAAGTGTTTCTGGCAAAGATGTAACCCAATGACTCTTAGGGAAAAATAGAATTCTATTCAACCAAAAACAGACGGTTCTCTTAAAAACCGTAGTCATATTCCACATTAAAAAAAAAAAGCTCCAAAGAGCAATCTGAAGTGCCAAAGATATAATGAAAATTTAACCACTAAAATTTTAATCACATGCTCTATTTTGAACTTCTTTTAAATATCGTATTCAGAAAACTTCAGAATGCATGCTTACTCTTTGGGGCAGCTTGCAGTTCAGTTTGTTCGTACGAAGAGAAAGAGAGAGAGAGAGAGAGAGAGAGAGAGAGAGAGAGAGAGAGAGAGAGAGAGAGAGAGAGAGAGAGAGAGGGAGGGAGGGAGAGGTGTATAACATGTAGCTGGAGTCAAAGACGATGAAGAAGGACCTGAGAAAGGAAAGGCTCTGCTGTGGCCCTGATCAGGGTGTAGGACGGCAGAAATCCCAGGCATTTAATTGCTCTGAAAAGCCCTTGCACGCTGGCAATAAATTCTAAATTTCTTCTATCACCTTCTTCCACCATATATTCCTCTTCCTCGCAGATCAAGCTAACTACTGGAGTATGAATGTGTTTGGCCAGCATCTGTAACAGTCACATTTTCCAACAAGAACGTGGCTGGAATTCTACTTCCGGTGGACATTCTTAAGATCTTCTTCCTTTTGAACAACGATCCTCACAACATTCTAGTTTCCTATAGTTTTCCAAAGAAAGTAGGAGCTTCTAATTATTTACATGTGTTAAAGATGAACTTGATGCTAAGACCCTATTGCTGAAGTTACCACATTCTTGCAATATCGCACACGGAGAAATCAAACTGGTGCTTATTCAAAAGTTTTATCTCTACCTGCTAGTCCTCCTAGTGCCGGAGGGTACCATGCATACCACTGGAGGAGAAAAGAGACCATCAATATGAGCTCACAGGCTCACCTACCTGTGAGCCCCTGTATGCCACAATAACAACCGGTCTGATAAGATATACCAACTAGAGAATAAGGACATAAATGTTATGGAAGTAACCAGCCACTTTCTGATTGGCTCTAAGATCAGCTCCATGAGATGAAATCCATCCCTTATACTGTTAACAGAGAACCTGTGGCTGGATAGATCTAGGCCACAGGGGAGACCCTAACACTAAATGCTAAGCACTAAATGCTAAACACTGCTAAGTGCGCATGATTTACTGCTATACCCACAGATTAATGTATTCCTCAGCCTTCATCAGAGCAGTTTCTATCTGCATTACAAGGGGATTAACACAGAGTCCCACACCTGTTAAGATGTAGATAACCAGAGACTGGAGAATGCTCAGTCAAATGTCAAATGGGACATCTATATCACAGCCCCGCTCTGATGGCTTGGGGATCCCTTCAGAAGAGAGCGCAGGAAGAGTGTAAAAGCCAGAGTTGGTAGAAGACCACTCCAGAGATGGTAGGACAGTTGAGATGTGAGCTCACAGCAGTTGCGACAGCATGCCCAAGACCTGTGCCAGCCCAACCCAGACCAAATCCCAGCAGGAAGTGCCACCCTAGCTGGGAATTACTGGCAATTGATAACTGATGGTAGGTTGAGAGTCAGTTCCCTTTAAAAGCATAGCCTTCAGTAAGGCAACCGTGTTCCAGGGCAAGACCACACACCTGGCACTCTGGGCAGCGCAACTTGGATTCAGTCGGTTTAAAAAAAGAAAAAGAGGTCCCAACATTGGGTAGATAGGGAATGGGGGAGGGAGATAAATCTGGGAGGAGTCGGGGAGGGATGAATATGATCAAACACATTGTACCAAATTCTCAAGGAACATAATTTTAAATTAAATAAATAAATATGAAAATAATATAAAAAATAACCAACCAATATTTTAATAAAATTTATAGTGCTTTTAAATGATGGGGAAATGGGAAATTTCGCCCAGGAAACATTGCACACTTAACATATCTGTGAATTAAACTAGGATAGGTTAGACTGGAGACAAACAGGCTAATCAGCTTCTGGGTCAGAGTTCATGAAACAGAACCCACACACCAGCGCTCTCTTCTTAGTGGCTGCTCAAAAGCCTGATCCTCCCGCAAAACAAAGATGACAGCATGCACAAGCTCCCATCCATCTTTGATTAGTCTGAGCTTCCAGCTCGTTTTTAATTGACCCATGCATTTGCTTAGCTGACTGTAAGGAAACTGTCGCTGGCTTGAGAGTCATGGATGAGTCAGCGCTCCTATCCTTAAGTAGCTTTGGCCTCGTGGCAAGTTCTTACCCTAGGCCTGAATTTCAAGTTGGAGAATGTGTGACAGGAAGCCAAGGCAACCATCTAGTCAGGGCACTAAGCAGATCCTGAGAGCAGGCATCTCTGCATTTCCTTCCAAAGGTTAGAATGTAAGAGTTTAGCCTCTGTCTCAAGCAACAGAAACAATATACCTGGGCCACATTCCACTCATTCCCAGACTGAGCTTGTGCTCCAGCTAAGCCAGTCCATCTTAGGAAGCAGTAACCAGGAAGGTGCTGCCTGCTACTTTCTCAATGCTGCCAATCAGGTTCTCAAAGGCTGCAGGCAATGGGAGGCCCTGAAGGACTGCTCCAGTGCCCCACCTTCAAACCAGGTGGGTGAGGGTGCCTGCAAAGGCAGGGATGATCTCTAGACAGCCACCTCCCTCCTTCACCGTTCATGTTACCGCTCTGCACACATGGGACACACACACACACACACACACACACAAATCACAGTCCTTGGAGAAGGGGCACGAGATACCACAAGACACGTAGCTATTTACATCAGACATCCCACCACGCAGGTGATGCCTCTTACACATGGAACCAGTATGTGACGAAGTGGCCCGTCTACACCCGCTGTAAAACACTCCGACTCTTCCACGACCAGCATAGCTAGAGACTGCAGCTGTGAGATCAGCACAAAGACTTTTCTTCAAACCAGACTTCCTTCTCTGCCTGCCATCGACCAGTAGGCCATTTCCTTCCTACTAGGCTCTACTTTGTGGAGGACAGGGACCATGAGGGTCTGACACTTAACGTGACTGCTGTATTTCCTTCCACTTGAGAGAACCAGAAAGCATCCCACAAATTTAAGTTGAATGCCATGTGAATGCGGAACACCCACTACCCACAGATAATTATTTCTCAGCCTTAGCCATTCACCTTCCAGGCACTCTGCTGGAGTTATGCATAATCACTGTCTAAACACACTGCATCACAAGGTCCCCAACTATGATAGCTACATAAAGTTCTAAGACTCTAAAGTCCCAAACATTAAGACAATTCAACGCATCAACATTAACAGGTATAATTTACCAGCACTTTATCACACACCAGTACAAGGTATCAACACGGAGCAGGTAAAAGGTGTAAAAAGCCCTCTTTACAAAACTAACGGGCTCCATCCTGAAATTCACTGTTCATAGGATTCAGGATACATTTTCCCAAGAAATGAAGGTTAAAGTGCTGGAGTTCTTAGGTTAGCACCTTACCTCAAAAAGAAGCTGAAATTAGAAAAAAGAAAACCTGGTACCTTCATCTCCTTGTTTTTTAAACATCGCAAAACCTCCTATCACATAGAGCTTGACAGCAATTATCCTGACCCACACATCTGGTGGGAAGCTGAGCCCTACTCTTCACCGAGGAAGCCAAGGAGAGTGGATTGGGGCTGTACCCAGGCCAGACTCCTCAAACACAAACAGGTAGGGTGGAGGCTAAGGAGGTTGAAATACCCAAAATGTGTCCAAAACAAAAGAGGGGAAACATAACCAGAAACCCAGCCAGCCAACTTGATACGTGCGTCCCCTCCAGGCTTCGTGCACAAGGGCCAAAGGCAACCCCTGCCTTCTAGAAAACAGAGGAGAAAAGAGCTGCAGAGTAAAACCAGGCAGGACAGATGTCAAGGCCCTGGGGAACCCTGGTTCAAGTTGCTGCAAGAATGAATTCTCAAGGCAGAAATATCTGTTCCCAGGAGAGGCAGAAGAGTAGAAAAGTGAAGACAGGAACTAGGGGAAACTCTGTGGAAGGAAGGGCAATCCCTGTCCTTGAGGGATAACTTGTTCCCTGGGGAAGAGACTGGAATTAATTCAGAGGAGTCCCCAAAGAGGAGCCCGCCATCCTTCTCCAGGCTTCTTGTTTTGGATAAGCCCACATTTGTGGGCCATTATCTTAGGACACTGAACCCATAGCACACTCAGGTATTTTCACATCCCTAAGAGCTGTGTGGCTTTAATCACCTCCACAGCTGAATTTAATAAGTATTTATGGAACAACAAAAAATAATAATGAGCAGGGGATGGTTTGTCCTTGCTGCAAAATGAGGTTGCCTTCGCATGACCTCAGCAAAACTGTGACCTTGCATGTGTTAATCAGCTCACTGGGAAAAGAAAAAGGAATGAGTGTGGATGGCCAGGGTCACCCTCGCCCATCTTTTAAGTCATTTAGACCTATTACTATGCATCGGCTATGTCTCCGTCCTCTGTGAGCACATTCATTTTCCAGAAGGCTTTGCGACTTTAATGTCCTTTCTGCAAAGACAGCACAAAAATGCTCCTCTAGCTCCCAGCCTCAAATGCTCAAAAGCTGATAACTTAGGGAATCTAGTAAATAGCACCCTTTTCGCCATATGAACTTCGAACAAATGTAAAACAGAGGCAGAAGTAAGGCACAGACTAGAACATGTCTTTTGTGTCTTTTCTGCAGGATGACAGAACTTGAAGAGAACCCCAGAGGGGCTACATCACACCTACCCAAGGGAGAAGCCACCTCTCTTCAGATAAGAAAGAACAAAAGCTAGGAATGTAACTCTGCTGGGAGCCCTCACTACCAAAGCAGAAAGCCAGAGCATAAGCAAGGGCCTTATCAGTCACTTGAACTTTTTCTTGCCTATTAAAGCCCCAGGCTATTGGTAGGATGGCTGTCTCCCAAGGAAGAGAGATCAGTTTAATAAAAACTCCTTTCCTGCTACGGATGAAAATGACATTTCCTGCCTGTCCTTTGGATCTCAGGATCACTGGGGAAGGGATCTGAACAGAAGAGTAAACAAAAATCCCAATACGAAGATAAATACAAAAATAAAATTCAGCGGAAAGCCTCAAGGTAGTCTTGGTTTCTGGGCAAGATTTCTGTCGTGGTTTCCATGCGAAATGTCTTCCCACAGCATCGTGTGTTTGAGAGCTATGCCCAGCTATTGGTGCTGTTTGAGGCGGTTGTGGACTCTTTGGAGTATGGCTAACAGAAAGGAGTCGCTAGGGGATGACTTTAGAATAATTTACTTCTGGTTTGAGCCCCAAGCATTCCAGTTTCTGACCTACCAAGATGTGAAGAGCAGCCGCTGCAAGTCCGTGTCACCATGCACTGACCAAATCCACCTTGATGGATTGATAGTCACTTAAACCATGAGCTAAAACTGGTCCTTCCTCCTGAAAACAGTTTTGACCAGTCAATCCAGGGAGGCAAGTGCCCCTGAACAGAAGTGAAGAACAGGGATGGTTAAGCGAAATCCTCTTTTCTGAGACTAGGAAGATAGTTCAGTCGACACAATGACACAATGCTTGTCTGAGTTCCACACCCAGAACCCACATTAAAAACATTGGGAATAGGGGTAAAAACCTATAATCCCAGCACTAAGAAGGCAGAGACAGAAGGACACCTGGCAGCACATACCTTTACACACAAACATGCACACAAGTGCACACACAAATGCACATACTTAAAAAAAATCTCTTTTCCTCCTCAAGTTGTGTCTGGCAGATAATTGTTCATCAGTACATTTTAAGAACCAAAATTCAATCTTGCAAATTAAAAGTCCAAAAATGTGTGATTCCGAAGGAACTGCATTCTAAATGATAGCGATGGTGGCACCATCCCAGATACCTTAGTCTGAGTGTCCCAGGAAGTAAAGACTGAAGCAAAAGCTTGCATGAAGGTGTTTGGCTGGGCAAACAATCTCCCAAAGGAATGAGGTAGTGGAGCAGCGGCTCTCAACCTTCCTAATGCTGTGGCCCATTACTGCAGTTCCTCCTGCTGTGGTGACCCCCAGCCATAAAGACATTATTTTGTTGCTACTGTAATTTTTTACTGTTATGAATTGCAATGTGACTATCTGATATGTGACCCCTGTGGGGTCACGACCCACACACTGAGAATGGCCATAGTAGAGGAACAGAAATGGAGAAGCAGGGAGGGAAAGCACAGAAAGCATTACAGAAGTGAGCGTTACTGCCTGGGTTGGGTACTCAAGGCCACTCCCCCTTCTCAGGACTCCAGGAGGAAAAGAAATGATTTCGTTCCACCATTCCTGTCCCCCAGTGGGAAAAAAAGCCCACCACCCTGACAAGACTCTTCATAACTGCCTAGTTGCTCCTGCTTGTCCAGAACCTTCCAAGCAGGAACCATAGAGAGAGAACCGCAGAGCAGGAAGAGCAATGGGAAGGGAGAAGTGGAGGATGAGAGCCCCCTGGCTAGGTGCTGTCCAGAAGCACCCGTGTAGTTCATCGCCAAGGAACTGGTTGCTGTTGTAGCTGGAGGAGGAGACAGGCAGAGGGCATCTCCAAGTGATTCTCAGGAGGTAGCCACCAGAAGCCCAACAATCCTGAAAACCAAGGGCACCCTCTGCACTCTCTTATGCTAGATTTCCAGCTGGGTGACTGCTGATGCCTGGGAAGGGTCGTGGGCTTTTTGTCCCTGTCATTTGTTTTCTTTTTGCTTTTGTTTCTTTTTTTGTTTGTTTTTTAGTTTTTGTTTTTGAGAGGGTAGAATTTTTTTCAGAATGCTGGAGCAATCCAGCTTCTTCTCAACTTTTACATTCTTCACTTTTAAAGAACCTAAAAGACTGTCAGGAACGAGCAAGATCGTCACCTGCCAATGCTGCCAAATTTAAAAAAAGAATCGGTTCTCAAGAGTGGCTCCCAACAGCTAGTATGACACACGCCCATGTAATTACAAAGGAGGGAGTGAGGAACGGAAGGTGGAAGGAATGGGCAGGCAGGGCAGACAAATGGAAGAAAGAAAGACCTTCAGGACACTGAGAGACGGAAGACTACAAGGAGGACTACAATGACATTGGTGTCTACTTTGCCAATTTTCCAAGTAGCCACGAATGGGTGAATAGATAAACTGCATGGAAAACAAACAATTGAAAGCTATCTAGACTTAAAGAGAAATCAGATTCTGACATATATTATAGTATAGATGGGCCTTGAGGACATTATCCTAACTTAATGACCCAATTTATGTGAAGCATCATGAACAGTTGGATGTACAGACACAGAAAGCAGAACGGTGGCTGTCAGGGGCCAGTGGGAGAGAGGTCATAGTTGAACATGTCCACAATTTCAGGTGAGGGAGATGGTAAAGCTCAGAAGACAAGTTATGGTGGCTGCACACCACAGTGAGCGTGCTTGATGACACCGAGACGTGACTTCGAAGGGATAAATGCAATCATAATCACTATGATTATGTTGTATGTATTTGAGCACAGCAAAAAACACACAAAATTCTACACGGAGGCAACCAGGAGATAGCTCCTAAAGAGGTTGGTTTTAGCCCTCCACACTTGCTTACTGCTTCTTTCAAAGCTCAGAGGCCTGTAGCCCTAGTCCCTAGGGACCCTGGGCATGGAGTACTTCTCTGTCAGCATGCAGGTTCCACATTCTCATCTCCTGAGTCACACCTAAACCCATGTTTCTGTCACTCAGGGGCGGAACAGGATCTGGGCTCTGCCTCGCCTTCGTCACCACCACAATCTTTCACAAGCAGGAATTCTGAGTCTCGGGCCCCAGCGTCTGTTGCAACTGCCTTTGCTATGCAATTGCTTGGCACTCTAAAAACTGCTTCCTGAGGAAGGCTGTTTCTGAGACCTCCCATTTCTGCCAAACCAGCCCCAGCAGATGCCAGGACAGCCCGTGACCTGCAGCAGGCAACCCAGACATAAGCATTGCTGAGCATTTAAAGCCAGATCCTCAGTACTTATGTTTTCTGTCAGAAAACAGGCCCCCTCATGTTTAATTTGCTGCACTGCTCCTACATTCACACAGAAAGACTCAGAGGCGCTCCGTTCCCTTCCACTTCAGAGTCACCTCTGCGGAGGGAACACCATGGCTCGCTTCTTCTCTTTCCTGTACCAGATAATTGCTTTTCTAATGATATGAAGTAGTCCTCAATATTGTATAGACTAATACCTCTTATATGAGGGAGAATTGCAAAGTTATGAGTATGTCCTCATACATATTCATTATTCAGGCAAATTTTGTCAGCCTTCGCTTCCAGCATTAGGGGATTCTAACCAAGAGGTCACTCCCAGGAGGCCACCTCCAGCCAGGATTAAGCCGCCTCAAGACTTCGCTTACCCCCTTTCACCTACGTTCGCAAATGCAAACTGTTCTTCCAGCCTAGTTTCTTGGTCTACTACCACTGCTTTCCTAAGGACCAATCAAGTCGCTCTTGTCCCTTCTTGACTTCCTGAGAAAGCATGACCTTTCAAATCTGGGTGTCGCAAGCACACCCCTTGAAGCAACTGTCTTAATATTAGGTTTGCAATGACCACGCTGACTCATTTGTCTCTTCTCAAGAATGTTCCACAGGATTCTTTTCTTTTCCTTTTTCTCTTTTTTCTTTTCTGAGACAGGGTCTCACTATAGAGACTGGCTTTGAAGTCCCAGAGATATGCTCGCCTCTACCTCCCAAGTTCACAAAGGTGTATGCCACCATATCCAGACATACAATTCTTAAGTAAGAATAACACCACATTTCTGCCTAATTACCAATAAAACCTAAAGTTGCTCTCTAGGTGAAGTTACAGGGCCATGATCTGACACGCAGACTCACATCATAAAAAGCCACAGCAAATACAACTCATCTTCACTGGCAGAGCTATGATTCAGGAGCTGATGGCCAGAACATTCATAATTAGCAAACCCGTGCAAATACAAGCTGTGGTTCATTATGGAGGAACTTCCGCTAGAGTTAGAAATACCTCTGTCCTATACATAGTTCAGCTTCTTCCGGTCCTGGTCTCTGAGGCCTGCTCACACAGAAAGATGCTTCTTTGGCTGTTCTTTGTTGGGGAGATTAGCTCTAAGACAGGTGGTCTAGCACGATCTCATCCATAAACAAATGATGTAAGAGTCATTCTTCCAGGGCCTTCCTTTGCCCCAGAATGAAATTAACTATATGTGCTAAAGCTAATTTATCACTTCCTTCCTCAGCCTGCTTTTCATAATTTAAAGGAAGGACCTGACCTGACACAATAGCACACTTGAAATGTCACTTCTGTAGCTAGCAGCCCTGGCCTGCAACCTACACCAACATACAATGAGAATGTCAAATCTCTTCTACTTTAAATGACTAAGAAGGCCCAATCTCTTTCTTTACCTCATCTGAAACGTCAGGGCTAGAAATATTTTTTTTAATCCCAAATATCTAAGCTCCCCCAAAACCCAGGCTGAACTCTCTGGGTAACATCAGGTCATCCTGAACTAATTGTGGTAACATTCGTCACACACAGCTGTGCCTGGCAAAAATGACCATTTGCCCGCAGCCTTGACTGCCGTCGGCATCACCATCCCCCAGGTGTGCCATTCCCTTTTCCTACTGAGCGAACAATCTAGTGGGTAATAGATACAAAAACAAAATGGGTCACAATGTGTTTTATTGATAAAAGCTAATAAGCACCATTAAATGGGCTTGAGGATGAAGCTTCCTCATGTCTACCCAGCCTACACCCACCGTTGGACGACAAGCAAACAAACAAAAATAAAATCAGTATTACAAGCCTTGCACTTGAAGATAGGATAGATTTTGCTTAGTTGATGATACGGATGAGAGTGGACCAGAAAACCACCACCTCTACAGGCGAGCAGGTCTCAAAGGCAAGACCCCAAAGAAATGAAGCAACACATGCCCAAGAGAATGCTAATACTCTAACACTCTAACAGAAGTTCTACATGTGAAGATGAGGTGGGGGAAAATACCTCCTCTTAAACAGACCTCACTCAGAGCCCTGGTTCTGCGCTGTGTTGCCAGTGCCTATTCAGTGACTGTGTGCCCGATGAGTCCTGTCAAATAGATGAGCCAAAAAATGAATTCCACTCCTGAAAGAACAAAATGCAGTCTTGAGCTTGCAGACATTAAGAGCGTAATATAAGATAGCTTGTCCTTCTGGGACATGAAAACCCAACGAGCTGGAGATCTCAAGTGAAAGGAAATGGACCAGGCATAATCTAATATCTCAGGAATGCTCGTCTTCACCATTAAGACCTCCTGCTATGCTATTTGACTGAAGATGGCTCTCTGGCCAGACTCCTGGATGGCTCAGGTTATATCGTCATATGTCTTAGATGAAGAATGTTGGCTGAGATAAGAGATGACTGGATATTAAACTATGCTTTCTGCAAGTATCTGCCCTCTCTCCAGGCTTGTCTTCACTAATGTGAAAGATTATGGGTTTAAAAAAAAAGAAGCAAGATCCTATGTATTTAAAAGTATACTCTGGTTTTTATAATACCCTTGTAAATAATGGGTGTAAATATAGTTTCAGAGCAGTCTGAAAAAAGGCTTTTAACAAATTAGACCTAAAATCCCTTTCCTTGTCTGAGTTTATTGGTAATAATAATAGTCCGTGAATATTTTAGTTAAGCACTCCCAAGTATTTATTAAGCATTAGCACTCAGCTCTGTGTTGGTCCCCACGCATCATCAGTTGATAAAATGTAAGTGTCCCCTGCTATCATGAGGCCAGAATAAAACAATTACCTGTAAGGTGAGTTGTATAAAAGAAGAATTTCAAAGCTAGAAAGTCAAAACAAAATGTCAAGCTCTGAATCTAGACAAAATGAAAAAGAGGCTACAAATTCTAGGAAGGGAAAAACACCTAATATGGCTGCTGCAGAATTCAAAAGGTCAGTGTGACTGCAGAGGCAGAGGGTACGGAGGCCAGACCACAGAAGGCGATACCTAGGGCTTTTGAACTTCTCCCTCAGCACAAGTAAGCATCCCTGTACTTAAGAAAGGACCCATCACATTCATGTTGGGGGAGGGCTTTTTATATTTTAAGGATACTGATGATGCATTAGAGAGAATGGGTTGTCATAAAGTCTAACATATAGGGAGAGAATATGTAGGAGGCAATGATCCAAGAGAAAGCTGTAGAGTTAAGGAGAAATAGGCAAATTACAAAGGCTGAGCACTGTGAATTCCATGTGCCAAGCAAGCGCTTGACGGGTAAGCTGTCTAAGTGTACCCCACTTTACAGATGAGAAAAACTAGAATCCGAGAGGCTAGCCATTCAGCAAATGGGTAGCTAAAACTGGAATCAAATCAAAATGACACCAAGAACACTTTTAAACCAAGACTTGGGAAATTGGCCCTTTCCATTGCGACTGTTTTCATTGGCTTTTATTCTTCTATTAACTATCTAGCAGTGTATTGACAAAGGCTGTGAAAACGTTAGTCTCTGACCTAGAAATTTCACCTTGGACAATAAAGCTGAAGAAAATAAGCCAACTCAAGAAATAATCTGTACCGGGACATGATGAGTCATGCTGCCTACCAGAGAAAGTCGCCCGACAGGCTGGGTCCAAATGTGGGAAGCATATTAACAAGGTGGCGGTTCTTCATTTTCACAGCTCAGACCACTCCGCGGTCACTTCCTATGCAGCTCTAAAGAAACTGCTGTGTCTCCTAACATTCTTCAGCTGGAGCAATGCACGTTCTCCCACGCCTCCCAGCTACCGCGGGAAACAGGCGCTGACCACGCTAACCATCCTATAGACGACTTTCAGCATTGTGGGAGCATCTTCGCCATTTGCCTGTGAACTTGCCAGGTGGGAAGCTCTGAGCAAGGTACCTGGGGTACACTATCTCCTTATAATAGCCTTAGGAAGAGCTTTCCTTGAGACAAAGCTGAGGGAGAGAGAGGAGAAGAAGCCTTCTCTGTATCACACACTCATCAGCAGTAGAGCCAAGCACTGAACACAGGAGTTAGGTCTTTGCGGTACTCTAATGGGCTGCTCTCCCCTGGTTATCATGGAGAAATGGAAGTTCGGAGAAACTTGATTACAGTGAGGTTCGAGAGTCACTGATCTTGTGATCAGTGATCTCTCCCAGCCACCACGTAAATACCCTCTTCCAACTGCAGATAGAGGGCAGTTTGTGCTTTTTGCTATACAATGGCTGCCACATATAAAATTAACAGCCAATAAATCAACAGATAAAAATGTCAGTCAAATTACTTCAAAACTACAGTATTTCAAGTCTTAGAATCAATGAGTCTAAGTGAGACAGCTTCTGCAGAAATATAAAATCAAAAACAAAGCAGAGAGGTTTTCCATAGATCTCCAGAACGTCATTCAGAAGAGTGAGAAGAGCCCTGGATCACATGATCAAATGATAGACTGGGACAGAGAGGAGGAAGAAGAATACGTGATTGCCAAATGGCCCTGGTACCATGCTGGGAAACCTGCCCATCTGAGTTCATTTGTACCTAACAACAGTCTGCAGTTAAGAATTTTCTCCACTTTACAGCAAGGAAAGGAAGACGGTGAGAGGTTTAGGGATTGCATCACAGAGATGCACCTCATCGGGTGTGACCTGAATCCGGACCTGCTGATGCTAAAGTTCACATTCTTTCACTAGAACATGACGACTCCCCGTGCAAGATTCTAGCAGAACACTATCTTTCTTGCCCTTCAGACCTAACCAATATCAGGGACAATTGAGTATTCACTCAGTAGCCACTTAGGGGAGTGCTCATTCTGCAGCGGGTACTGATCTAAGGATACAGGCTGTAAAACAGAGCTCCCAAGTTCATAGAACCCACAGTTCAGAAGAAAACTTATGATGGTGCTAATATACATGAATATTCATGTTTTTGAGAATGTGGAACCCCTTGCTATTTGGTTTAAACAGCAAACCCTCAGCCCTTAGGAAAGCCATGATTCTGGATGGCTGAGATTCCATGTAGCTGAGAGTTTGCTCATTTAGATCAGCTCTCTATGTCATCATTTTCATTGTCTAGTGATTTTTCAATGCTCTGTCATTTCTGACAAAAAGGCTCTGGGATCCAAAATTTGAGATCTTGAACTTATTGTGTCCCAAAATGAAAAACAAACAAAGAAAGAAACAATAAAGAAGATATATTTTCCTTGAGTAATTATTAACCAAATTACTTTCTACTGTGTGCGTGTAGTATTGGGGTGTTGCACACAGCCATTCCTGCTTATTCAGGGACCAGGAGTTGATGTCTAAGGTGTTTCTCTATCACTCTCCAACTTATTTTTGAGATATTTTCTCACTGACCCTGGAGCTCGTTCTTTTGGATAGGTTGATTGATCAGCAAGCTCCTATAAGCTACCTGTCTCTCTGTCTGCCCTCTAACTCCAGCATGAGGGTTATTACATACTGTCTGGCCTTTACATGGGCCTCAGGGATGCAAATTCAGGTCATAATGCTTGCACAGGAAGCATTTTATCCATGGAATACTTTCTCCAGTCCTAGCCCTCCTGGCACAGGCACTGTCTCAAGAAATGCAGGTTAGCCCCAAACTCACCGCCTAGCTGAAGGTGACCTTCAAATCCTAATCTCCCCACTCACCCCCACCCCACCTCAACCTCCCAGGTGCTGTGCTTACAGGCATGCTCTACCACATCTGGCTTGTCTTCTAATCTTTACAAGCACATTTTTTAAAACTATATAAGCATGATTTCAATCTTTCTTAGGACATTACTATTCTGAGAAAAGGTAGGGACTGTGACTCAGAGAACCTGGGTCTGGGCTTTGTGACCTTGATCAAATCTCTACACACAACAGAAGCCTGGGGCTGCTCATTGTGCAAACCAACTGCTGGACTAGAATTCTCTCTAAAGGACTCCCAACCACACAGTTGTCTTTCCTGAGTACCTTTTGCTATGCACGATGGGTGCTGTAGCCCCATAATACAACATTAATGATTCGGGGTCCTCAAGTCCACAATTCACAGTTTTGAATACTGCCAGCTTGACTTGTGGTTATCCCTCATCTGTGCTTTAACTTTCCGTCTATATATATCCATGTCCTTAAATAGGCTTAATGGAAATGAGTGGGATGTATATCTGCAGAGTTTCTCAGTCCAAATACCGAAGAACACACTGTAAGCATTATTGCAATTACTTTAGTCCTACCAACACTTCAATTACGTGCCATCTCCTCTATTTATAAATATGAAAACTAAAGATCCAATCAGTTAAGCTGCCCAGTTCCTAAGCAGCAGAGCTATGACTCAAGGTCAGGTTATATCAAAGACAATGTAAGATCTACGAGAACCTATTGTCTTTTTATTTTGTTTTGTTTTCACTTTTGTTTTTGATTTTCGAGACAGGGTTTCTCTGTGTTATCTCTGGCTGTCCTGGAACTCATTCTGTAAATCAGGCTTGCCTTGAACTCACTGTCTGCCTTTGCCTCCGTGAGTGCTGGGATTGAAGACGTGTGCCGCCACCACCCAGCTGTATTGTCTTGAAAGTGTATTAAAACACAGAGCTAATTAAAGGTCCTCCAGCTTGAAGTCAAAATTCAGGGCCTGTTAAAGTGGCAGAAATAATGTGTAGCCTGATAAACAGAGTCTAATAAATATATTTTATTTTTCCTCTACCAAGAGGTGAGAATATTTTTATTACTATTTTCTGGATTCATTATTTTTTCATCAAGCTAATTATGTGTGAATCCCTGGAGGGTGGGGTTTTAGGTAACAAAGATGAACAAGAATGTCAAAGGGCTAGATGTTAACTAGATCGGTAAGAAATTTACATTCTTTGTTGAGGTTGTTGAACCATTTATTAAACATGACAGGAGAAAAAATTAAATCCTTACCAAGCTAGACATGCAAGAATCCTGGTAAATTGTTTTTATCTTTCCCATTATTTTTCTCTTCACTGTGGTCATTAAACAGAACTATGTATTCAGAAGGCTTGAGAATTCAATAAGGATATAACCATCTGAGCCACCGCATGACAAGAGCCCAGCTTCTCTATGGGGCTAACATTGATGTGAGCAGTAATGATGTCATGGTCTCTTCTTGACCCATCTCTGGAAGAACCCACAGCTTGTGCCCATGTTTAAGTGAGCTTCAGAGCTCAAGTCCTGCTTTGCCCTGGTGGAGGACAGTTGCTGTATTTTACTGAATCTCTCAGGGGAGTTGCTGAGAAAATGCAGAGTGCCTCCAAATGATGTGAAGACGAACATCTCTCCTGTGTCTGACTAACCGAACACTTACTAGCTTTCTTTGGTTAACAAAGGCTTTATCATAATTTGAAGGCCAAATGCCAGAAAACCTGATATCTCCTGCTAAACCTACATCTTGGACTATCACTAAGTGACAAAGTTATTCTAGTGCCATCTCCCTATTAGACATTACATAGGTGATTAAGAGAAAGTTAAATCCTAACATTACAGCCTCAGCTGTAAAATCAATGCAAAACAGATGCTGTGATGTGCTTGGGAGAAGAAACAGCCAGCCTGGGTATCACTAGGATCTGGGAAACATGATTGGAGGTCCCCTGGCTCATTGACTGTACCCACTCAGTCACACCAGTGGGCTCTGGAGACCAGAAATCAGAAAAGTACGTCTAGCGCACAGTGTCCTATTTCTCATAGTCAAATGTCTCATAGCACCTGGAACTCTCTGGAATTCTGATTTATTAACTGTCCCCTTCAAGACCAAAACTCATTCATAAGTGTCAGAAAGGAAGGAAGGGAGGGAGGGAGGGAGGGAAGGAGGGAGGGAAGGAGGGGGGGAGGGAGGGAGGGAAGGAAGGAAGGGAGGGAGGAAGGAAGGAAGGGCATTCAAAAGTAACTTGCAAAATTCAGAATAATTGCTACTTCTCCTATCTAGTAACAGTCACCATGTGGAAAGTGGGATGGGACAGACTGGGGACAAGTTAAGACTCTTGAAGACAAGGGTGGTTATGATGATGACAAGCAGGGCCTCAGGCACAATTGGGGACTCGGAGTATCAGGCATTTGGAAAGTTGAGTTCCTGGTCACTAAGGATTTGGAAGCCAAGCATTGTATTTGCCATACAGTTTGAGCTTTGAAACCAAAAAAAAAAAAAAAAAACGAGTCTGTTGGAGATACTATGAAGAAGCAGAGAAAAAAAACACACACACAAAAAGTTATGTGTTAGCTAGGGCAGAAAAGTGAAAAGAACATTTGTGGGTGCGCTCGGAAGAACCCAGCCAAGGCTAGGCCAAGCACTGATGGGGGTATCCAGCAACCAAACAGCCAGCGAGGGATAATGAACGGCTCAGCTGGTGAGAGAAAAGGGAGGATGACAATTTTGAAGGTACCAGAGCGGGGAGGGCACTTGCGTTTGGCACCTTACTTCAGCCATCTACTGAGAAGTCTGGCTATGTACATCCCCTCGACTTTCCAGATGTTCTCTTGAATATGGGCTGAAGCCACCATCCACACACAAAAGACATTGGCTTTCATGTCTTCAATGCAAACAGTTATTAAGGGCATTTCATCATTGCTCAGGATAACTGTCCCATTGGCATCGCTGAGGTCTGAACGTCACGGCACACTGCTCTTTTCCCGCGCAGCTTTCTTTCTCAAACTTTCTTCCTCTCTGGTAACCGCTGTGACTCCTTCGCCTTCCTGGTCTCGCCTGGCTCACCCAGCTGCATGCTTTGCTGCACTGGGCTTGCACTATCCAATGATTGACTTCCTTTCTGCATTCTGTAAAAGTCTGACTCTCGGGTCAAATCTATTTTCTCCCTGCTACCCAGAAGCAGAAACTTCAAGTGATTTACTCGCTGCTGTGTGTGCGCCACACATACAAAGTCTATGGAAAGAAACACTGCATACCACCCTTCACGAAAAAGAAATCAATTTTGTGACACGAATGTCACACAAAACTGGGCAAAGCATTACCCGTCCACCAAACAGTTATCAGTCCACTCACACTAATTCAAATGACATCTTTGTCCTCTTTGACAAGGGTGAGGTTGCAGTCAAGTGCAGGATTCAAGAAACTAGAGCCAGGAACTGAATTTTACTTCCCTTTGATGCTTCAGGATCCACCACAGTGTCAAATAAGCAGGAGATAAGTTGACAGTTTAATTAACCAACTCACAGCCACAGGTTACCATGAGGATGAAGCCAAACAGAGAGCGGGTAGTCTCAAAACTATCATTACCAGAGATGTTTATTTTAAATACACTTCCAATGCAGAATCATACAGTGTTATGTTCCACTTGCAGAGAATGCCGTGCTGTTGGCAACTACTTTCCCAGACATTTCCTCATGCAAATCACCAGATAGCCACAGAGATTGGCAGCAGAAAATGGGAAATTTTGCTGAATTTGGAAGTAGGACAGTTGGACTCCAATCTTGTCTTCACCACTTCCTGTCCGTATGACCTTGAAAAAAAGCCATTCAGCCTGGTGCACATCTCAATTTCCTCCTCTGCATAGCGGTGATAAGACCATCCTCTTCCTGCCATACAGACTAAGGAGGATGGGAAGGGACGGCAGAGGGGAAGGAAACAATCGTGCTGACAACCTACTGTGCACCGAGCCCTTAATGCCTTGCTTCATCTTCACCTCAGTCCCTCAAAGGTGGGTTTCACTACTTCTTGCTCATTTCAAGAGGAAACTGGGATCCAAAAGTAAAGTAACTTTCCCAAGGTCATCCTTTGGAACTCAGCCCCTTCTGCTTGAGCCCTGATCCTCACAGAAGCGGAATGTCTTCTAAGTGAGACCACATCTACAGTTGTTGCTATTGCTCTAAGTGCATAGGTGGAGACAAAGAGAAACCAGCACTTGGCTAAGGTCACGGAGTATGTCAGAGACAAGGCTGGGACCTTTCGAAGCCCTTTCATTTAACCACGCTGCCCCCAGGATCTCAGGAAAAGACATAAAGAGATGCGGGCTTATTTATTCAGGCCAGCTGTTCCAAGTCTATTTTCGGATGAGCACTTTTAAAATCATGGAAGGTTGGTATCAAGTGTATCATTAAATATTCCATATTAATTGACCCTTTAGAGAATCCCCATGTGAGCAGCACATGCTGTTAGCTTCCTTTTATGGAAGCAGCTCAAAGGCCAACTGCACTTGTGCAACACGTACTCTGAAAGGACTCCCAGACGGCAGCACAAACACAATTCTAATATTTTTTTCCACAGGAATCAAAAGCAATGACATTTTGTTGATCCGTGGTTCTTTCCACTAAATGGCAAAGACCAAAAAAAAGCCAAAATATAGATTAGATTGGCACTATGCAAGTCTGTCATCATGAGCAGTAGGGGTAAGAGGATGGGGAGAGGACTTAGAGAATGATATCATTCCACATAATAGCTAATAATAGGTATATGAATTAATAAATATAGCTACAAGACAGAAGGGGGAACTGTGCCATAGCATTCATTTAAAGAAGTGGTGCTCCTGGCTCCCAGGTAAGTATAAGTAGCCTAACTCTAGACACAGCATTAAAGCACACACCCAGGCCCAGCTGTCTGTCACAAAGCACAGTATTAACCTGCCCTCATCAATTTCCTTCGTTTTCCTATAAGATTGTATTCTCTCTGCCCATCAAATACCTGCCAAAGGTCTGCCCCCACTTTACTCTGAATAGTGAGATAAATAGCATCAAGTCATCCAAATGCAGCATCTGACATCTTGAACCAACATGACAAGTCAGTATCTGACAAGCACAGAGTGCCACTAACAACACCCGCAGGCCAATCAGACAACACGCCCACAAAGCAGCATCACAGACAGCAACACAATGGGGAAGAGAAGGCCCCCTCTTCATTGCATGCTCAGCTGTGCCAGTAGCCTTGATGAGAGGACTCAGCTCACTTTAGAGATCCTAATTCCAACCTCACCACCACTGTGAACCACTTAGCACACATTACTTAACCCAGCTTAGGCTCCACATATCTATCACTCTGCCTGCCTCTTCGAATGAGAAAATGTAGGACTCAGAAGCCTTGGGCAGACTTCTGCAGAAGTGGTGGTAATGGTTATTGTAGAAATGGTTAGCAACCAGCGTACACTGACAGCCAGTCACATGGAACTCGTTCATTCAGGCGGAATGCGTTTGGGTTAGGTCTATTTTAGAGAATACGGAAGCTCAAGGAACGGCAGGCTCCCATCATATTGAAAAGATCACTCAGTTGTAAAATGGAAGGTCGATGTTATATGCGGTGATCAGTAATGGCACTGAAGGGACAGGTAGCTGAGGTTTATAATGACACGCGTAGAGCCGAATGTGTCTTATAAAATTCAGCCAGTTATCTTTGAAAGGACATCATTCTCAACCCAGCAATGAGTTTATGCTTACTTATATGTGACTGTTAAGTGTGAGCCCCGATGTCGCCTTCCAAAGACAATTTATCAGTAAATTAATCTATGGCAGCCTCAAACAAGTCCTAGCACGGCAAGGAAATGAATGAGAAAATAGCTGCCAAACAGGGCACATCACACTCCACCTGTGCGAGCCAGGTTGTTGCACTAAGCAACATTTACTCTGCCACACCTTGGAAGGGAGTCAGGAAGAGCTACTACAAAGGGACACTGGACCGAATCTTCAAAAATGAAGACAACCTCTGGAAACAGAGAAAATAGCATGCAAATTTGCACACGGACATTTAAAAGCACAGCTCATCCACGAAAGCATAAACGAGTCAAGAGCACAGCAGAGGGAGCCTTGAAAGATGGAAGAGGACCAGACCTTGCATCCTAGGTGCTTGTGTGCTCTCTAAGGATTCTGAAGTTAATCCCAGGCCCATCAGGAACCACCGAACAGTTATAAGGAAGTTGAGTAACCACTCATCTGCCCCAGTGGTGCAGGTCAAAACCAGAGTTGCTCCTCATGATACTCAAAGTTCATCAGCATATCTTGGTGATTTTTACCTTGAAAGCATACCCTGAATCAAGTAAGGGAAGTAACAAGGATGTTTGCTAATGAAGACACAGGAGAGAACTAAGGATGCAGGAGAGTGGGCGAGAAAGACTCGGGGAGAAACTTATGTTTTTTTCCAGGAGAGCTGTTCACTCACTCATGGCACAAGAGAGAATGTACCACCTATGGTTACAGAGGCAGGTATAAGAGCCAAAGAAAGCCTTCCTCTGATTTTGTCTATTCTCTCTGCAGAACAGGAAGCTGGGGCATCAGTTTAAAGGAAGGATGGAGGAGAAGGAAGTGACGGAAGATACATGAAAGGAAAGAAAGCGTACTGAGGAAGGAGTCGCCTTGGACAGTGAGAAAATAAACAACTAGAACAGTTCTCAAACTCTTCTCCACTCCTTAAAAAACTATGAGATCCATTAGCAGCTGTGTTTGTGGGCCATACCTATCAATGCTTGACATACTCAAAATCAAAGCCGAGAGATCTTTATACACACGCACATAGTCCACTGTTAGTCACAGCAATGGCATCAGCAATAACATGCAACTCCAGGGTAGATGTGTGAAAAAATGAGAATTTAAGCAAAAGGTGCTGTGTTAATATTATAAAAGAGACTGGGCCCTAAGGATGCATCAAAAGCCTCTCTGCAACAGCCTGGAGTTCCCAGGCTTTGAGAACACCTTGTCTAAGTAAACAGAAAGGGCAGGATAGAGTGGATCCCAGCATTCACTGGAGGTTTAGGGACCATGCCCTTCAAGTGAGAAGAGTCCCTGTGGTATGGCTTTCCTCCATCACCTTTTAACAACTCAACTGTAGGCAGGAAATAAGTAACATGCTGGACTTAGTCGGGGTTCTGTTTACCCTAAGGAGCAAGATAAATAAGTGAAGCCAAGGAAGCACTCGAGAGGGTTCGGGGGAAAGTGAGCTATGCAGGAAGGAGACAAAGCCATGGCAACAGTGAGGAGGCGGGAGAGGAGAAGAGTTCAAAGGATCACTGGATCTTAGGTATTAGCAGAATAAGCCAGAAAGAAAGGGGGGATTGACACAGTGGGATGCTTGAAACTGAGACACCAGAGGGTACCTGGTAAGTACCAGTTCCACACCCTGAACTGATCTCTTCTGGCCACCCAAGCCTAGGTCAGACCACTCTGTCCATATTCAGGGGTCCCCAAAGTCTGTCTACTGCATGCCTAAGCTTCTCTATTCCTCTCCAGCCTTCCACTCACCCCTTGTTCTGACCCCGCCCTCTCTTCATCCAGCTCCCTCCACACTTTGGTCCATGCCCAGTACTGCCGCAGCAAATCCATCCTGAGGGCTGTCAGCTGTCTAGCATGTCCAGACCACTCCAGAAGCAACTGTCACAATGGAGGCAGGCATGAGCTGCCAATGTGAATCAAGGGTCCACAGTGATAAATTGACAGCATGGATGCCACGAGATGATCAAGGGAAGAGACAAGGATGTGAATACAGCGAAGGTGGAAGTGCACATGTGCGAATGTTTACATGAAAAGCAGCTAGTATAGGAGACAGCAGGAACAAGAGTCACAAGAAGCATAAGAGCAGTGTGGGACAGGAAGGGAACAGTTCACTAGGAAGGCTATGGTGCCAACCCCCGTGGAAGTTATGCAAGTAATTAAAAGAGGGAAGATCCAGGAATTCATAGATTGGATAAATCTCATTTGCATGATAATCTCTCCTGCTGCAAAGGAAAGAAGGAAGGAAAAAGGAAACTCATTGCTCTCACTTCACAGAAGAAGCTTTAGGAAACCCTCATGAAGTCACCACCTAGGCCACCAGAAGAAATGTTTAAAATATGGTAGCTGTGCTGAACAAAAAGGCCATGATCAGCATGGATGTTTACACAGGTAGATGACTGAAAAGAACAATTTAACAAATAAAAGGGTAGCTGACTTCTGAGGAGGTGAAAAAACTCATTATTCTGAATGAGCCAGAAATGTAACCAAGAAACAACTCTTTTTGGACAATGAGAGCTTTTTGTCCCTTCATTTTCTTTAATCCACTTGGTGCTGGAGACAGAAAACACACAGCAATGCCTCAAGTGATACAATTATAGGGTTTTTAAGTATATGGCTATGTACAATAGAAATAAGGTTCTCTTTATATATCTCTTAAAAACACAGTACATGAAAATGAAACTAGGTGTTAGCAGATTAGAAGGTAACCCTGCATATGACAGTCAGTTATTGTTTTTACAAATGCCAGATCACTAATTCTCTGCATACAGGACAGTACTATGCGGAGAAATGGGGAAAGTAGTAACTCTTGAGTTGAAACGGTAGTCAAGAGAAAGCCTTAGGAATCTTTAAAATTTATAATATTTATGTTTGCTCACAGGCAAATATCTTTTCACAGATATGCACTTTAATATACTACAACATACATTTGGCATAACTTTTTTGCAGTTTGCTTTTTGCTTTTGAGACACGGTTTCATATCATCATAGCTGGCCTTGAACTCCTGATCTTCTTGCTTTCGGTTCCCAAATGCTGGGATTACAAATATAAACCAAGACACCTGGCTTAAAACCTGTATGAATCCAAAACTGTTTTTGAATAGATATAAAATAAAACTTCCATGAACTAGACAATTACTTCCTTTTTAACCTTTCCCCTACTAGCCACTACCTTAATTCTCTACTCTCTTATTAACAAAATTACCCTCAAAGAAATGTCTGCCCTGGCTATACTGTCCACTTCTAATTTCTCTGCTCCTTCATTACGGTGTTTGCTTCCAGACTATCAAATTTCTCTTTGGCCAAGGTCACCAAGGAACTTCAGACCATGTAAATCAATATCCTGTCCTGGGTCCTCACTTTCCTTGATCTAGCAGCAGCATCTGACACATCAGATCACTCTTTCTCCGAACTCATTGTTTCCTTCTTAGAACCCCACACTGAGGGCTACCTCCTCACCCAAGGTCATTCCCTCTCAACTGCCCTCCTCCTGAACCTCCATGACACCATCCCCAGGGCTCACTCAGACGCTGTGCCTTCTTCCACCCCTACTCTGTAAATGCTATCTATCATCCAGTCTCATCATTTCAAATGCCGCCTAAGCTTTGGTGGCCCCTCAATTTGCATCTACATCTTCAACTTCTCCAGCTTCCCACTCAGTCTCTTCCTCTGGGTGGTTACTGGGCATCTAAGCATGCCAGCTCCAGGTAGGCCTCGTTTTCTTCCACATATATCCTAGACTTCTCCATCTCTGTCAGTGGCCACTCAGGCCGGACTCCCAGTCATCCTTGTTCTTCAACCTTCTTCTCACACCCAGAGTAGTGTAGCTAGCTGGTCTTTCACCTTCAGAAAGCATTCAGAATTCTATAATTCCACCATTTGCTGCTTCTGTTCTGGTCATGGCTGCCAGGCCTTCGGTCTGAATGGCAGCACCAGCCCAACTCTTCCATCCTTGCCAAACAGCAGCCAGAGTGACCCTGTCAAAAAGGTAAGCTAGGTCACATCATGATGTCACTCATCCCCGAGTGTGGAATCCCATTTCACTCCGAGTGAAAGCCAAAAGTCAATATAAGGACCCACCAGTACTAAAATTTAGAACCCCATTTTCTCGTCAGACTCATTCCATTCTATCCCACACTCGCTCTCCTCCAGCTTCACTGGTGTTCTCACTCTTCTAGGGTCCCCCATGCTAACTGCTGAGAAGATTCTCTGGTTTGGTTTTCAGATATCTACAACCCTACATTCCCTGGTTCCCTTCAGGTTTCCACCTAATTGACACCTTCTCAGAGAAGGTTTTGTTACATAACCTTCCTTCTATTGATGTGGGAGTGTTCTCCTGTATTTTGTATTACTCTTATTGGTTGAATAAAGAAGCTGCCTGGCTTATAAGATAGGTCAGCCCTTAGGTGGGCGGAGTAGACAGAATGGAAGTTCTGGGAAGAAAGGAAGTGAGAGAGCCAGTCACCATGAGGCTCCCATCGCAGATGGATGCAGGTTAGACCTTTCTGGTAAGTTACCCACCTCGTGGTGACTTACAGATTTTTATAATGGGTTAGTTTGGATGTGAGAGCTAGCCAAGAAAGGCTGGAGATAATGGGCCAGGCAGAGTTTAAATGAATATAATTCTCATGTGGTTATTTCGGGCATAAGCAAACAACCAGCAGCTGAGCGGGCCAGCGGCTGGGGGCTGGGAGCCAGGTGCTGGGAACATAACCCACACCTCTCCCCTAACTTACAACATTCTATGAAAAGGATGCTTCTCCCTGTTCTCCCACCCAGCCTCATACGTGTTCACTGCACGCAATCATCTGTGTACGGCCCATCTCCCCCACCACCATGTGCATCCCTCTAAGGCAAAGACTCTGTCACATGTGTTTAGTGCTCTAAGCCAGCATCCTAAGAACAAGTAATTTGTTGAACAATTCAGTCGGGCGGTGGTGGCACACGCCTTTAATCCCAGCACTCGGGAGGCAGAACCAGGCGAATCTTTGTGAGTTCGAGACCAGCCTGGTCTACAAGAGCTAGTTCCAGGACAGGCTCCAAAGCTACAGAGAAACCCTGTCTCAAAAAACCAAAAAAAAAAAAAAGAATGAACAATTCATGTGAAGACAACTCAAGTTTAGCCAGACCGTATATCATTGTCATAAATCTCACCAAACATATGAATTTCATTCCAGGATATAGTATGGCCCAAACAAATAAAATAATACTGCAAAAATAATCTCAGCAAGTACAAACCTCCAATTAGTTTATACATTGATGGAGATCTTTTTAGCCACTAAAAATGACATCAAGCCACTAAGTCCCATTCCCTTTTTTGCAAGAGCACAAGGATCAATAGGCTTCTCAATGAATCACTCATGTTCATTATATCCTGGCCATAATACTGTTTATGTTGAAAAATAAATCTGTCTAATATGTACAGACACAAAATTATTGAGTTTTCAATGGTCATCAGAGATCTATTTAACTTTAACCTTTACAATGAAACATGCTGAACATAAATAAAGATGAATTTACCTTTTTTATGCTTTGCTTTGTTTTGTTTTAGCCAAGACTGGCCTCAAAATCATTGCATAGCCAAGGGTGACTTTGAAATCATGGTCTCCCTGGCTGAATCTCCTGAGTGCCAAACACTATAATAATAGGTATTGCTACCATATCCATGGAACCTCCCGTAAGCCACTGTGAATGAAAGCAAAGTCTACATTGGTATTCCATAAGTATTTCTTTCTTAATTGGAGATCACCATCTTATCAAGATGGTGTGACCAAAGAGATGCCGTGGTACATGGCTAGAACAACACAAGCAGGAGAGGTGGGACCCCATCTATGTTTCCATTTTAAGAAGACTAAGTTAGCTTATGAATACTGCAAGATTCAAGCCTATAATTGAGCAATCATTATTTGCAGTGTTAGTTCCATTTTAATACAAACAAGACATAAGACTGACAGGAGGAAGAGGAGATGACATCCCTCTCACTAGAATAAATACCCTTGTTTAAAAAGGCCACTCATTTTATAGCTTCTTTGGGGGAAAGTGCTCTCTCTCTCTCTCTCTCTCTCTCTCTCTCTCTCTCTCTCTCTCTCTGTGTGTGTGTGTGTGTGTGTGTGTGTGTAAGCAAGACAACAAATAAAGTCCCCTTTGTTGGCATTTGTCAAAACGTTTTCAGACTTCCACAAAACTCCTAAGTATGATCTTCTAGATATTTCCCACACACAAAAGATCATGTGTCATAAGAAAATAGTACATTTCAAATTAATATCTTCAACAGAAAAAGTCAGGTATAGAAGAAAAAAACTCTTGGAAGTAGCAAAAAAAAAAAAAAACCACAAGTACTAGGAATAGCATCTCTAACTTCGGAAAAGCAAGCTCTGCTGGGAAGCAGGTCATTATTAGCAAAGCACATCTTAGAGCTGGATATGTAAACAAAAGAAAATGCAGTTCTATAAAAGGCAGTTTATGAAACTTATGAGAGGAAACCAAACAAACTCTTCCTGGAGAGACGACAACTAGGTGGGGACCTGGAGGGGGTCAGGAAATACGGAAGTGTGGATGCTTGGGGGAAAGAAAAGGAATGCCTTCATCTAGGCGACACCAAATACACTAGGCTATTAGCTGCTTCTTTATACATTATGATGGCAGTTTATAGAGTAAGAACCTGATAACAAGGAACAACCAGAGCCTTCCCCAGAAATGCTGCATGAAGCTGAAATACTTAGATACTAGCACACAGGAACTTTTAGATATTTGCGACTTGGAATTTTAATTGTATCCGAATACTCATATTAACATGACAATAGCAGACATAGTGCTTTGGGTAATTTTGCTATACTGGATGTTTACTAAATATACAGTATGGCTGATTATTGCAGCCACGTTGAATCTGTCACTTTGTTTCATAAAAGCATCTACTAAGTCTCATGTAACGACATAACGACAACCTGCATTATGAAAATGCAGATACCTGGCTCTCAGCTCTCAACGGCTCTGCAATGGGGCCAAGAATCAAGAAGGAAACAAAACAGACACCCCACACTCAGGTGCTAACTTTCCAGGACCACGTCTGAGAAGAAGCTCTCTTGAAGCTCATCACAAGAGAAATCACTGAATTTGGAACCAGACAGCTCAGAGGTGGACTGACTCCAGAACGCAAAAGGAAAACCTCACAAAGAGTCATTTCACTGCCCTGCTCACCTCACTACAGCCTAGTGGCCTGTTGATATCAGGGCAATAATTCCTTGAGGGCAGGATCTTGGTATGTTCACTGTGGCGCCCTCAACAGAGACGAGAACTCTTAAAAGAATTGTGCATGTTCCATTTCATTAGTGATGCTTATAACGATCCTCACTCATCAGACAGATTACATGATAGATAATGCACTTTTATGAGAAGAAAGAGAAAAGCATATTGGACAGGATTCCATCCACTGTTAAACAGTCAAATAAAGGTTTGAGGATCCAAGAACACCCAGCTGTCCAAAAATAAATACATAACAGAATTTTAAAAAGGAAGAAAAAGAAGAGAGAAACTCAATTATTAAGGGCAACTTTAACGAGTATCTGCTGAAAATTCCAGAAACTGAACTTTCAGGAAATGTGCAGAGCACGTGGTTCACAGGCACCGTAATCCATGCTGTTGCTGAGGCAACTACCCAGGTGGAATTGGGATTCCAGGAACTTACTCCTGTGCACCGCAGGACCTTATACCCAACAGTAACTCTGACAGTATGGAAGCAGCCACCAAATCCCTCCACAACACATCTATAGTTGGCACGATTCTGGAAAAGTCCATGGAATTGGCAGTTACCATTTAGGTTTATTAGAGTAGAAAATAATTGATCCTTCTTGTAAATACGTATGGCGCTCACCACTTCTATATCTGTGTTTTCTTGGGGACTGTCTGCCTACCAAGAGGTTGAAGGCAGACCATCAGGGGAAGCAGAAGTTGAAGTGAGAAGGGACCCTGATGAGATCCTGAAAACCAGAGCTGAGTGTGGCTGTGCCTGCTTTAAATATGAGATTATTGCATGGCATAAGGTCATTGCCTTCTGCAAGGACACAGCTCTGGTTAAGTGGCTGAAGCTCTGTTATCATACACGGCTTGTGCTAAAATGTGTCATGAACGGGGGTTCTTCCCTTTCCCTTCTAAGTTGAAAGGTGTGTGTGAAAGATAAAATAGAAGTTCTGAGTTGTGTTCAACATCCTCTGAACAAAAACTTTCCGACAGGACCCAAAAAAGGACCAAAAAAAAAAAAAAAAAAAAAAAAAAAAAAAAGCAGCACTGAGCTGCACTTGACTTTTGAGTTGACTCTGAGGAACCCACTGCCTTCCAGGGCTGCATTTTCATCAGAACCCCCAAAGAAGTAGCTCAAGCAAGGCTAGGGCCACAGGAGTCTACGTGCCCCCACACTACCTGAGCACAGGACCCAATGAAAGAAAGAGGAATCTCCAGTGAAACTTCTCACTTCCTGCCTCTGGTGAGAGAGGCAGGGCTGGCTCCCCGCTTGGTTTCAGACAAGCTGTAAACACAGTCGTCCAGTTTGCCAGCAGGCTACAGGCTCGGCGGGTGTGGGGGCGCTTCTGGAAGCGTCCCTGCGGTCCCTCTCCCTCTTCTTCCTCTGACCAGGGTCATTTCCATCCAGATAACGGTACCAAACGCCCTCCACTTCCTAGAGTCCTCATGTAGGGCATGGTTCCTCTTTCTAGAACGTGGGGACCAAATGCACAGCAAAAAAACAACTCAAAGCAAAATTATCCCATCACTTCATTTCATCCCCCTTCACTGTCATTTTAGAGCTGGACCGGACTCTTTGTTAACCCACACGGGGCGGGGGGAGAGGGGAGAAAGGTGAAACGCGCTCTAAGATAACTTATTTCTTCCCGCCTCCCAGAAAGCAATTAGGATTGCACACATCATCTCCCGACGCAAGGTTTTAATGTTTAGCTGACAAGCTAAACCATTTCAAGACCAGGTAGAAAAAGCCCCTAAGCAGAGAACTGAGAGGCAGGGCAAGCTGAGCGCACCTAGATGTTTGCATTTACACAAAGAAATTATCCGTATGATTAATGGGAGCCTGTGGCGGGCGGCGGGGTCGCAGGGTGGCCTCCATACCTGGGACATCTGCGGCCTCAGGTTGATCTCTTTTAGGTTGATGGAGTGTGCCCTTAGGTTGTTGAGCAGCTGGCAGAGCAGGACTCCATCGCGGAGGGTCTGTGCCAGGTCGAACACCTGCGCCGAGTCCCAGGTCACCCGGTGGTTGGCCGGCAGCACTTTGCAGTGGATGAGCCACTGAGCGCACTGCTTCCACGGCTCCATGCCCGACGGCTCCGGGACCCGGCCCCGCCGGGGCGGGCGGCGACTCGGAGGTGGCCGCCGGCGATCTTCCGCGCCCCGCCGACGCCAGCCGCCGGTGGCTCCTGGGTTGCTCTGCTTCTCGGGAACGGGCGCCGCTACCGGCGGCTCGGGGAAGCCGCGTGGGACTCGCCTCGGGTCCCCGCCCGGATGCGCCGCGGCCCGGCCGCCGCTGCAGCAGCGAGTGCGGCGCGCTCTCAGAGCGCCTCGGCCGGCTCGACCGCGCACGGGCTTCCGACTCGCGAGCCCGGCGCCCCGAGACTGAGCATGCCCAGCGCGCCTGGTCGGTCTGTGCGGTCCGCGAGTCCCGGGAGGCGCGGGTGCGAGCGTGCCCGCCGCCCTGGCTGGGGGTCGGGGGCTGAGGGCGGGGCGGCTGGGGGAGGAGCGGGCCGAGTTGGGGGCGGCGGCCACAAAGGGGATCCCGGAGCCCCCGCCCGCCCGCGAACCCTCGGATGCGTAGAAGCTTGCACAACCCCAGGGCGTCCAGGGATTAGCCCATCGCCACGGCTTCCTAGGAAGTGTGCCTGAAGACGGAGATACGCTGGGGAGTCCCCCGGGACACCCTAAACAATGAATTCGATTTAAATTAAGAGGGTCGCAGGGGAGCTGCGGCTTAACTGGGACACCGGGATCCGGGAGAATGTAGGAATCGTGCACTCCGCGCCTCTGGAGAACACAGCGTGGAAAGTTTGTGACCGGCCCCTAGTTCCTCCTTCTCCAGGTCCATCCTCAGCTCCTTCCTCCAAGTGAGTTTCTTCTGAGGATGTTTTGACACCTTAAAAGTGTGTGGGGTGGATACAGTTGCAGACTCAGCCTGTAGAGAGACTTGCTTTTCACATCTCTCTCAGGCTCGGAAATATTCACTAATACAGCCCTGCCCCTTTTGATGATCCTCAAGAACCTGCCTGAGAAAAACAGGCCGGTGACACAGAGGCAAGACTGCGCATGCGTCACTGACTTGCCACCAGGTTTGAGCTCAAATTGCTTCAGCAGTGATAGGCTACATCAAGATATTTGGGGAACCCTGGGGAAAGTTAGAAAGTGCCAACCCCGACCCCCCCACACACACTCTTGGTTACACTGAGGCAAAGCACTCAAGTTTCTTGAAAGAAAGAGAGACAGAGAGAGAGAGAGAGAGAGAGAGAGAGAGAGAGAGAAGAGCAAGCCCTGTTCTTTCCTGTCCTTTTTTTTTTATTCCCATTGCCCTTCAAAACTTAAAACGGTGCTTACATTATTTGCAAGGAATTAGCACACTGAACTCTGACAGCTTCTTGCAAATGCAGTCCTTCAACAGTCTTTTTTTTTGAAAATTTTTTTAATGAAATCCAGTTTCAAGGGGTTTTATATCTTTTTTAAGTTTCATTAGGTATTTGAAGTTCAAATTTTCCACTGCGGATCATATTGATTTTATAAACAGGACAAAAATCTAACTTAAAAAAGTCGTTATCTGTTAGGACAGAGGCTGGGTTCCTTCATCCGTGCCTATGGCAAGCATAGCCCCCTGTGTACAGGGCCAGCCTTAAACAATAAATCAGCCTGAGGATTTCCTTTCCTCGCATGCATCCGTCTCCAGCAACTTCCTCTGTGCTCACTGTGGAGCCCATCAAAAGCACAATGCTTCCTAGACCATAATGGGTTTGACAGTGTGTAGCTACAGGAGTACCAAACCTCGCAATACTGTCACCATAACTATATAGCTTGTCATGGGCGCAAAGATTATCAACAGCAGGTAATAAAGAGATAGAACATTATTTAATATATTGTAATAATTTTTACTTAAACCGTAAGGACTTTTGTTTTTTGTAATTTTCCATGTGATATTTTCGGTTGGCTGTTGACTGCCACTTTACTGAAAACTCAGAATGCAAAACTACCAAGAAGAGGCAAGTACTGTAAGGTGTGCTACACATTATAGACGTTTACAAAGTGAATCTGGCTCATCCTTTAAAACATGGTCCAACCTGAAGGAAAATGGCACTGGAAAAGAAGAAACACGATAAGGAAAAAGCAAAGTATGTGTTTGGTTTTGCAGAGCATCAGATCACCCTTGACTGCTGTAAAGTGTTTCCAAAATCCAGATCATATGTACGATGCTGTAAGCAGCCCAGGACTAAGAGTTCAAGCTGAGCTGCTTTCTGGTAACCTCGGCAACTTGTATTTCTCTATCCTTTGTTTTGCAACCTATAAAGTGAGGGAAATGGTCCTTGCCTCATTGGGTTGTCAGAATCAAGTGATTCCATGCCTTGCTAGTCAGAAGGAACATGTAGACAGGAGGATTACTGTGGGCCCTGTAAGACTCTCGGGCCCTACCCACACGGAACTGTATCAGGGCCCCCATGTGATACATGTTTCTATCAAAAGCTGAAAGGCATGGATAGAGGGTGTAAATGTGTAGTGCCTGTCACAGGAAGAGCTTTATAAATACTATGCAATAGTAGCCACTGTGCACACACACACACACACACACACACACACAAACAAGAACCAAATAAATCCTTTTACTGTTCACGTTTTATGTATTTCATGTAACATATAAAATATTGCTTCAGAGAATTCAAATATTAAGCCAGAAAGTGTGTGGATGGGCAATGAAGGTAGATGGGTGGGATAGGAGATCTACAGGGAGAGCTTTAGAGGAGTTGCAGGACTCTTCAGGTAACCAAGGCGCTAAATGGCAACAGGTGATGGTAAAATGTCTGAAAACGGGGCAACAACAGCAGTGGGGACTGGGAGGGGATGGTTCAGCGGTAGGAACATCTACCTAGTATATGGAGGCCCTGTGCTGGAGGAGGGAAAAAGGAATGAAAAATACCAATGGACTTCCCATCTGAGCTGTGCTATCCTTTAAAACTGTAATATCTCATAGAGATGATGGCTTGGAAGACACTGGCAACTGTTTCTTACATACAGATGTGGAAATACAGGGTTTGGTCCTGCCATGAAAGAGTACCCAAATGGTTTTTATTGCCACAAGAGAACTGTTCATACTCCCTCACTCCCTCACTGCCCACTGAGCCAAGGCTCCTCCTGGATATTTTACATCTGCTGTCTGCAATGGGTTGTTTCATCCTCCCCAGGGCACTGTATCACTAAGGACAAGGCTCTGTGGATCGAAAGTGTTAAGTGCTTTGCTCCTATTACAGATTTAACAAAAGCGAGATGAAATTCTCTTCCCCCTCACACATACATCTGCACTGTTTCTGCTCAGAAGTGCAGCTCCCCACTTAGTGAATCTGCTGACTTAAATGGACCCCTCCATAGCGGACTACACCAGAGGTAACACTCATCTTCAGATTCTCAGAGTCAGCCACAGTGCTTGGTGCCTGTTACGCCATGAACTCTCGGGTAAATGTTATCTAGCTGAATGAACAAATGCACAGACTAACGAGCCACATCACCCCCCTGCTCCCTCTGGCACACATCTCTCCTCACTTTCCTCTGCCTTCCCAGTAGTGAAAGCATCAGGAGAGAATTGACAGAATTCCTTTTACAAGACACACGAGACACATGAAATCAAACTGTTTCCTCCAGTCTAGGACTGTGCAGGTGCCTAGAGCGAGCAGGCTATTCTCTGCTTCCTTCTTGTGTTGTTGTGCTATTTGATCTTGCCTTCGTACCACAGCATGAAAGCAAGAAGTGCATAGATGGCCCCCTGAGCTGCAAAAAGTGAGCAAATGATGGCTGTGATGTTCTGTGCTCAAAACTTCATGACAATCAGGAAAATAGTTACATGAGTTATTTTTTTCTTATTGCCATGATAAAATTCCTGACAAGTGCCACGCCAGCACGACAACAGTAGTTCTTCTGAGCGAGGGACATCGGGATTAACTCACAACACACACTTCAGGTTCTGCAGACAAGCCTTTATTCCTCTTTCTCACACAGTATATATAGCCCTCAGCAGGGGAGGCCAAGCCAGGAAAAGCAGGAAGCCCTCACTGCAACTTACATGGCTTAGGGGTAAACATCCTTAGAAAACATTGCTGAAAACACCAGATTGTTCCTGTTTTCAACCAATCTCAAGAGTGCAAAAGAGATCAAGTGGAGGTGTGAAGGCCTGTCCTCAAGGGACCCAACAACAAGAAGCAGTTTTTAAAAGGAAAGGGTTTATTTTGATACACAATTCAGAAAGATATAGTCCATCATGGGGGGGGGAGGCAGAAGCTAGAAGCCAATTAGTCTACTTTGTATTTCTCTGTCAAGAAGCTGGGTGTGAACAGGAAGTGGGTCCAGGCCATAAAGCCACAGGCCTTCTTGTACTGACTCACTTCCTCTAGCAAGGCTCCACTTCCTAGGAAAAGTCTACAACCTTCCCAAGCAGTGCCACCAGGTAGGAACCAATGTGGAAACACGGAGCCTATGGGAGGTAAGGTTTATATTACATTTAAACCTTACCATTCTCTACTTGGCCCCTATAAATGCACTGCTTGGTTCTTATTGGCTAACTCTTACATATGAATTTAACCCATTTCTATTAATCTGTGTATCACCACTTGGCTGTGACTTACCCGCTAAAGTTCCAGAGTCTGTCTCTGGTGGGGTTACATGGCGTCTCTCTGACTCCACCTCCTTTTTCCCAGCATTCTGTTTAGTTTTCCCCGCCTAGCTCTTTCTGCCCTGCTCTGCTGTGGGCTCAAAGCAGTCCTTTATTAACCAATGGTATTCACAGCATACAGAGGGCAATCCCACATCAGCTCGTGTTTATAGAGAACTATAGGAAACAAGAAGCAGGCTGACTGGCCCAGGGCCTCCAGTGCTGGACTTCCTGGGAGCCCAGACTTTGGAGGTTAGCAAAAGATTATGGAAATCTTAGAGGTTGATGAGGAGAGCAGCGAGCCCTGGGAGTTTTGAAGGGGGGGGGGGAGAATGATGATAAGTGATAATTTAGGGAGCGGTTACTGTGTGCCTGGAAAAGATCACTTCAGGAGCCAGGGAGACCGTTCATAAGTAAGTACTCTGAGTCAGTTATAAGATAGAAAAGATGAATGATTAAGAGAAAGCCAAATGGACTTGGGAAAGATAACGGGAAGATGTGTGGAAAAATTACTTTGAGATTTTTGTAACTGGGTATTTGGAAGAACTAGGTTTACCATAGGTGACACTGCAGACAGCAGAAGATGGGAGATTGGGTGACAGTGTGGCTGGCCTCAGGTTTAGTCTCATCAGCATGGAAAATAGTTGGAACAGTGATGTGTGATTACTGAATTTTGGGGTACTGTTCACAGTTGGGAATGACCAGAAAAGAGACAGGAATGCTGGTTCCCTGGAGATTCCTTTATATGATATTAAATGATAGAAACCACCACAATGCCTTTACTAGAGTGACTGCTAGATGATAAATTAGGGACAATTCCAAGTCAGTGTTTGACTTTCAGAGCCCCAAAGCCTTTAAACTTGGTCTTTAAAGAAATATAGATCCTAATATATGCATTCAGACAAACACACACACACACACACACACACACACACACACACACACACACACAGAGGCCCAAATTAAAGTACCTTTACAACAATGTCCACTTCATGAAATACTGATTTAGACTTTTACGAAAGGTCCCATGCAGATGCAGGCATGCTGGCTCATAGTTCCTCCTCCCCAGAGGACTGGGAGCTCTTGAAGCTCCTTGGCTTATGGTAGGTCCCAACTCTGCTTCGGAAGTTTGTCTTTGCTTGACTTTACTGGTTCCCCTCCTAGGAATCTAAACTGGTCTGTGATAATGAATTCGTAGTAAGCAAATATATATTTGTTGATGGTTCTATATTTTTCTAATACTGGAGGATCTGTGGTAAAGACAGACAGGCATCTTTATCTGTCTGGAGTTGGCAGATTCCCTCTGGCTTTACTCTGTGACTGAGGACTGGGAAAGCACAAAGCCTAAGGAACTCTCCCTAGGCATCACTATGGGAGCACACTTGCTACCCAGCAGGACTGCCTTGTGAGCACTGGAACTCTGTGCTAAGCTGCTCTTCAAGATGTCATTGGGTCAGTAGCAGTTCCCAGTTTCTTACAGGGCCTCTATGGTAACTCCAGTGACACCATTTGCCCTCCCCCTCCTCAGGGTATTCTCGTGCTGTGTTGTCCCTGGGACAGGGCCCCCTTGCATTGGCACTAAGACCATCACTTGCTAGAGCATTTTGTCTGTCTAAATGACTGAGAAAAATGATAAACTCTCCCTACTCTCAGGATCCGTTTGCACTGCCCTGCTGACCTATTCTTGAACCCGAACCCATGAAGGAGAATGTAAAAATCAAAGGTACTGACTATAAGAGAAGAGAAAAGACCCCAACTTCCTTACATCCTCTGACACACAGGTCACAAGATGCTTCAGGAATTAAGACAGAGGAGATGTACACAGAACATGAGGGGCAGATCAGGCCTCAGATACACCTAAGGGAGCCCTCATGCCACCTGGGTAGTAAAAGATAAAATGAACTAAGCTCTAGGCTGGCTTTACTATTCCTCATCCCCTCCCCCACACCTCTGCTTCCCTCTATCCTTTCCCCTCATCCCCCTCCCGCTCAGCTTTTACTCCCTCCACCCCTCCTCTTAGAGCCACTTTTATTCATTTGGATTCTATTCATTTAGAAGAAAACTACTTTTTCAAAGAAAATTTTAGTGCTCCAAAGGTAGATATTCCTAGCCCTCGCCATGCTGGTGAGATGAGTCTCTCGGATGGGGTACTTCTTCAGTGAACAGAGGCTCTCAAGAGAGACGTCTTAGAGGCATTAGGCTTCACATGGGAAGTAAATTCTGTTTTGGTTTCAAGGATTTGATCTTGGTCTTTTAGGAGTTCAGAAGTTTAAATATTTATTCACATGCAAATGACAATTGTTACTTCCTCTCCATTTTTGTCTCTTTCATAAAAATGGTATAATAAGAAAATTCCTTTATTATTAGGATTGCTTTTAAGAGAGACATCAACTGCAAAAAGAAGAAAGTATTAAGTGGTAGATTATATCTCGGTGTTCAACAGAGGTATTTCTGGCCCAGTGGTCAGGAAAAGGAATCCATTTTGCTTAAACATTGAAATCACTTTTGTAGCTTGCCTGGCTCATAACATGTCAGCTTACATCAAGAATGTGTTGTCATGTTAGAATTCGAGATTCAAAAGGGGTTTTCACCCATAGGGAAAAAACTAGTACCCTCCCCGCCAATGCCCACTAGCATTTGGGAGTACCTTTCTATATTCCCCCGCCCCAGTGACCACCAGCATTTGTGAGTACCATAACTTGGTTGACTTCAGACAGAGAACTTGCAACTTCAGTTGAATAAGAAATGGTCAAGAATGAAGACGTTTGAATCCCATGACTTCTACACAGAAGAAAAACACCATGAAGACACATCACTACCCTCTCATGACCTAATTACTGCTGTGGATAAAATATACCTGAACTTTCAATCGAGAGTTTTAGGAAATTATCAAGACTTACAGTCTTTTGCTAAACAACATAGTCTCAGAATACAAGTGAGTTTTGTACACTTTCCTGGTGAATGATAACCATACCAGTCTTGATAAAATTGAATAGATAATATCTAGAGTCCTGATTCTCTGGAAAGCAGAAGAGAAGTGTTCTTCCTTAAAAACAAATGGCTGGGAGATGGTGGCGCAAGCCTTTAATCCTAGCACTCGGGAGGCAGAGGCAGGCGGATCTCTGTGAGTTCGAGACCAGCCTGGAAAATAAATTCCTGTCTTAAAAAAAAAAAAAAGAAAGAAAGAAAGAAAAAAGAAATGTGTTCTTCCTTAAAAAAAAAAAAAAAGCTGGTTCCAATCATTATCCATTCAAATTGTCTAATATCCAGGAGCAGCTGACCCCCTCCTAGTGCCAAGTCAGATCTGTATCTACTCCTGCCTCCCTCCATTTGGCTGTGTAACCAAGGGTAATTTGGGGGTGGGGGTGGGCGTTGGCTTTCCTTTGCCTGCTGACTGAATGAATTGCAATAGCTTATTTCTAAAGTACTTTCTGACTCAAAATACTGGCTCTAAGAGTGTTCATACATTCCTTTCTCCATCGGACTCCAAGCCATGAAATATCTTCCTGCAGTACTTCCTCCCAATCCTCGCCAAGCCTCCTTTGCTGGTGTGCCCTACCTGGGCCACATCCTCTACGTAGGCCACCTGAGTCTTACCATCGCATTTCCTAACTCTGAATTCTCAGAGTTCCTTAGTGTCTGTCCTGTTGGATAACGCTTCACAGAACAGGAAGACGTTTTTTAAAAAAAGGTCTTCATAATATTGAAGGCCCTTGAGCCCCACTTGGGACTTGTCTGTTGTTCACTTTTATCTGGATGCCTAAGGTTTCTACCACCTCCTGTCTGCCACTTTCCTTCTTCTCTGGCTATGTCAGTTCCCATCCAATCTCATTCAGGCATCAGACACTCTTGTATTGTGTTCAGAATCTACACGCCTATTCTGGAGGGTAGATTTTATTAAACTTTTTTTATTAAACCTTGTATAGCATTTAATAAACTATGCATAGTCATACAACTGAAGTAGTAAACAGCTATAGTTGGTTGTTTTTTACTCTTTACTTTTTTGACTCTTCTGCTCTTTTAGGGGCCACCCCACACCCAAATAAATCACATACGTAGTCTTAATTCTTACTTGCAAATGCCCAGCCTTAGCTTGCCATGTTTCGAGCCAGCATTTCTTAAATATCCCATCTACCTTTTGCCTCTGGGTTTTTACCTTCCTCTATTTCCGTATATCTTTTCTTTACTTCTTACTCCATGTCTGGCTTGTGTGGCTGAGTGGCTGGCCCCCTGGCATTCTCCTCTCCTTGTTCTCTTGCCACTCCTTCTCTTTCTCTCATTTGTCTCCTTCCATCTATTTTCTCAGCCTGCCAGCCCCGCCTATCCTTTCTTCTGCCTTGCTATTGGCCATTCAGCTCTTTATTAGATCAATCAGGTGTTTTAGACAGGCAAAGTAACACAGCTTCAAAGAGTTAAACAAATGCAACACATCTTTGCATCATTTAACAAATGTTCCACAGCATAAACAAATGGAACACATCTTAAAATAATATTCTACAACGAATAGCAGAATTGGTATCCATATTAGCTCTGTCTAATGCCAGAATCCAAGATCAGGGAAAATGTATACCATCACCCCTATTTCTCCTGACAAATGACTTCTCATGTGATATACCATTCTTCTTTTCCCAGCTCCAGCTTGAGGTAGTGTGATAGAAATGCCTTCAGAGAGATGCAACTGCTGAACAAGAAAATACTGAGCAGTTGTCTGTGTCTGTGACTCAGTGGCTATTGTAATCAACTGCTAGCCACAAGGTCAGTGATTCTCACGTGTGAAACACATACTATGTAGCCTAGTCAGATGGCTCAGGGGGTGAAGGTACCCGTCTACCAAGCCCGAAAACCTGAGAGTTCCAGGAACCCACATGGTAGAAAGGGAGAAACAACGCCCATAAATTATTGTTTAATCATGCATACACACACACACACACACACACACACACAACAAAAACTGTTAAAAGAAAAAGAAAATACGGAGCCTCTTGAATGCTCCAGTGACTCAAGGGGAGAGTAGGGAAATCTTTTTCTTCGACTGATTAACAGTAACTTAAGTCAGTTAGGTAACTGTTTCTCCCATATGTGAGTCATTTTAAGATTTCAAGGGTTTAATAAGAAACCATTGACTGTGCATTTTGAGTGAGGTGTGATTTTTTGAACCAAAACCTTTACAAACATTCATAATTGTAGCCAATTTATTGAGCAATAAATTCAATGGCTGAGGATGTCACCAGTTAATAAAAGCAGAAACTCTATTAAATGTTGGTAGAGATGCATTAGCTAAAAGTATCAAATCTAAGAATTCTATATCAAACCTAAGAATTTTAATCATGATGAGCAATCTGACAACCACTGTGAAAAATGTTAGTGGGTCTGTGAATCTCAAAACTCTCTCAAGAAATCAGAACTTGGGCTGGAGAAATGTTCAGTTCTCAGCATCCACATGATGGCTCACAACCATCTGTGATGGTAGTCCCAGGGGATCTCTGGTACATACATACAGGCAAAACACTCATAAAAAAATAAATAGAATCTTTTTTAAAAAGAAATCAGAACTTTATAACTTTTGTCCAAGTTTGAGAAATATCTGTGAAATCATTATAAAAAATTTGCCTGTCTAAACAAGTTTCATTATTATGTTTGATGACTGCAAAGTATATGAATTCTGCTAGAAACCTTAATACTCTTTCATTGTACATAAAATTCAAGCTGAGTTCACTTGCTTCTTTGTAAAGAAACCAACAGGTATCCTAAAATAATAATATTCAAATAACATGAAAAGCATGCTTTGTTGCATCAAATGTGTGCTATCTTCACCCTTGTTCTTGCTTAAGAGTGGAATTATATAATACTCTACAAACTCAGTAGAAACCTCCTGGGGTCCTGAAGATTTGATCCTGTTCAGAGCGAGGGAAGTGGAACATAACACAGAATATAACCATTTTATTGTTACATAACCAACAGAGAAAAAAATTCAGTATCTTGTACCTATCTAGCATTCAAATATTTTCCTTTTCAAATATATTCTTAAATTTCTATGCACAAAAAATTATACACACAATGCAAAAATATGTCATATGTATACTTTTATATTAAAAATGAGAATTTTTAAATTTAAATAATAAATAAGAACAAGTTAGGGGGCTGGAGAGATGGCTCAGTAGTTAAGAGCATTGCCTGCTCTTCCAAAGGTCCTGAGTTCAATTCCCGGCAACCACATGGTGGCTCACAACCATCTGTAATGAGGTCTGGTGCCTTCTTCTGGCCTGCAGACATACACACAGACAGACTATTGTATACATAATAAATAAATAAATATTAAAAAGAATAAGTTATATATGTGTACTTATATAGAATATATTATACACAAAAGCAAGAATCCCATCTGTATAATACAGTTAATATGTATCTTTCTATTTTTATATGTATAATTTTGCAATAAATATCATTTTTCTCTATATAATTTCATACAATATATTTTTATATTTACCCCAACTCCTCACTTAACTCTTCCCAGATACACCCTCACCTCCCTATATCCCTGTACTTATGTCTTCTCTGCTTTAATTCAATGCTCCATGGACTCCATTCATGCTCTTCACTTACTGTGGGTGTGAAACCATCCGCTGAAGCATGGTTGACCTACCAGGAGCAACCCCCTTAAGAAACTGATGGTAGCTGGGCTTGGTGGCGCCTGCCTTTAATCCCAGGGAAGCAGAGGCAGGCAGATCTCTGTGATCCGAAGCCAGCCTGGTCCTCAAAAAGAGTTCCAAGACAGTCAGGACTACACAGAGAAACCTGGTCTTGAAAAACAAGAAAAGAAAAAAAACCAAAACCGTCCCTCTCCCCAAAAGTTCATAATTCTGCAGTTAGCGGTGGGCCCTCGAGAGCCCATTCCTCCTCCATGCTAGAGTGCTGACCTGCTTGCTCTTGGGCTGGGCTGGTGTAGGTAACCACAGTTGCTGTGCGCTGGTGAGCCCTGGGGCGAGAGTAGAAATGGAAGTGGTGCATACGTACATGTTTAAAAGTTATGACTTAAACTGACAGTTGAATGTGATATACCCTATGCTTTTACCTTGAAATATACTTTCCTGACTAACAATGCAAATTAGAAATGGGAGCTGCCGGGAGGGGAACTCTTGTCAGAAGGTGGAAGTTCAGGGCGATCCAGCCTGACCCTGGCTCTGACCTATGGCTTTTTTTCCCCACAAGTATGGTTGGCTCTCCAGCACCACAGAGGCCTCAGTCATGTGCAAAGGAACTCAGCTCAGCCTACAAGTGTGCACATGAGAGCTGCCCTCAGCCATGGCTAAGGCCTGAGAATGAACACTCAAGTAGTTTCTCAGTCCTCAAGAAGAGAGAAGGGTGAGCGAGAGATCCACACAGGGTTGGAGACAAGTACGGAAGAGTCTTATCAGGGAATGTGAAAGTCTTGGGCACTGAAAGTGTAGGAGAAAGGATATAGGCTTCAAAAGGGCCCACACTCCTTGGGCCTGTGGACTCTCTGCCCTTGTCTGTGTTAGTATAGGAGAAAAGACCAGGGTGGTTCCTAAGCACCAGCCCTCCACAGGAGTCCTTTGTTGGCATCTGAAGGAACTCAGAGAACGTTTGCCTTTGTGAAATGGAAGTCAAAGCCATGAATGACCAGGATTTAAGGACAAGACAGAACATGACTATCCTGAGGACAGAGTCAAGAGATGAAATAATCACCAAGACTGTGTGTAAAGAATCTGGGAAATGTGTGTTGGAAAGAGGCCTTTAGACCAAAGTGGAACTCTGTGAAAGAGTCTGAACCTAGGTGACTTAAGGCTGCCTTTAATTAGTTTAGATAGAATGGACTAAGGAGAAGAGGCTTTCCAGAACTTTCACAAATTCCAAGGAGGTCCCTAGATGGTCACAGACTGTTAAACAATAGATTAATGCTATCTTGCTGGGCGACTGGGTCCTGTAAACTCTCTCTCCTTCTCTCTGTCTCTCTCTCTCACACACACACACAAACTTTGTTTCAATAAATAAACCTGAATGCTTTTTTTTATTTTGCAAATAAAAATATTTGTGATTTTTTTAAATGGATAGTTTAATGCTATAAAGTGGATACATTTTTAATTATGACAAAAATAAACATATATCAAAAGGTTATATATCAGAAATTCTTGGCAAGGTAGTAAGTCCCTAAACTAACTTTCCCGTTACTCCTTTTAGGACACTAAATTTTTTTATGCTGAAGCTAACGTTTCCAATAAATTTCATAAAATTATTTCAGATTGACCTCTGAGATAAAGAGCATCTACATTTTTACATAATGAAATATGGCTCTGTAGCAATTTGGGGAGGGAACATTCTTTCCCTTCACAGAGCAGAACAAAACCACAAAGGCGTGGATTGGCTCCAGCGTACTGTATTGTTCTGTTACTAAATTGTGCGATTGTATTTTAGTTGTAACTAAACATGACCTTCAAAATGAGGATGGGAAGGGCTTGCCTCCATTATATTTTCAATCTCTAACCACAGTTCCTACAAAAGAGTTAATAAATACTACTTGCTTTCTGCAACTTCTTTAAAAACGTGTATAGGAAGCATCAAACTCTTCCTGGGCAAAGTACCAATGTCAGCAGCTTCGGTGCAAACAATTGCCTTGGACCTTTGTGGCTATTCTGGGAGGGCATTGGCTGTATTTTGCATAAACTACTTTCTATCACTATCTTCACAACTTATCAAGCATCAGCCATGTGACGAGGCTCATTTACGGGAGAGAAGATACAGCCAAAGCTTGATTATCGACAAAAAGGTATTAGAACAGAGTTAGATTCATACTGCTATAAAAGCACAGAGGAGGAAAGACCTGCTGCCTGGGGTGGGAACAAGAAGGGAGAGGCAGAGCAGAAAATCATGGGGTGTTTGGAAGAATGTGTTAAAGTAAGAATTGTTGTAGAATATTACTTTAACTAGGAAAAGATGTGCTACATTTGTTTATGTCATGGAATATTACTTTAACGGTGTCAAGGTGTGTTACATTTGTTTATTCTGCATTTGTTTAATTATGAACAATGTATTGCATTTGTTTCACCTTGCCTGCCTAAGGCACTTGATTGGTCTAATAAAAAGCTGAATGGCCAGTAGCTAGGCAGGAGAAGGATAGGCGTGGCTGGCAGGCAGAGAGAATAAAAAAGGAGACAAGAGACAAGAATGAGGGAGAAAGAGAGGGACACACCCAGGACCAGAAACCAGGCAGCCAGTAGTCCACCAGACAATGGAGGAAGAAGGAAAGTAAGGCATACAGAAAGAAAGGTTCAAAAGTTCCAAGGCAAAAGGTGGAGGTTAACTTAAATTAAAAGAGCTAGCCAGAAACGAGCCTAAGCTAGGCTGAGTGTTCGTAACTAATAAGAAGTCTTTGTGTCATGATTTGGGAGCTGATTGGTGGTTCAAAAAAGAAAGCTAGGTGCAAAGAATAGCACATAATAAAAATTCAGATATTTGATGATGTGCAAGTGCCTGCACATGTACACATACACACCACACACATGCACGCACATGCATGCACACGCACACAGACCAGTAAATTTTATAGACCAAAATATCATATAAAGCGAAAGGAGTGTTATGAACCTAAGAGCTGGACACAGGGCCAGAAAGACAGGAATACCTCGCCACAGTCTGTGGAGGATCCCAGAGTCCCATAAACAGACTGTCCTTAAAGCTTATGCCTGAAGGTGAAAACAGCACCTAAGGAGACCTGTGATGACTAATCTTCATTGTCAATTTGACTTAGGATCACCCAGGAGACACACCTCTAGCAACTGAATAAGAAAAGGGGGGGGGAGAGGGAAATCTAAGTGAGCAGCATCATTCCTCTCTGCCCCTGACCACAGATAGTGTCAGTGCACCGACAGCTTCACACCCCTGCCACCGTGCTTGCCAGACAGCTGAGCCTGTCCCCTGGGCCCATGAGTCAAAACCAATCTTATTTCCTCAGCCTGCTCCTGTCAGACATTTTCTGTCACATCGATGGGAAAAGTAACGAATACAAATCCTTTAGAATAATTCAGACTGTGCCGAATTCCACTTTATAACGGAAATTCTAGCAGAGTTCACAGCCACCTCAGAGAAAACACACATAACACTTCGCCCTGTCTAGCTTCTTAGGGGAAGAAAGTTGGACAAGCCACACTTTTTTTTTTAGGCTTTTTTTGTAACTAATATGGGTAAATAGAAGCCTTTGTTGGGACAGAGGTAGAGAGACTTCAGGACAGGCAAGCAGTCACCTAGCAGCTTCCTAGAATAAGGCCACACTTGCCCAGGGCAAAATGACTAACACAAACACTGGGGGATATGCGTGGGCAGCTCTGAAAGGCTCTGAAAGGCACAGGGCTACACAGCCTAATGCTGTCTAAGCTAACAGGATGCATAAACCCCTCTGGGCACCAACCTGGAGTACACAGGTTTCCACATGCCCCTGCCCTGCCATGCTCAGAGCAGAATATAGCTGCCCCCCTGTGCCCTCCCACCAGCAAAGTTCAAATATTCATCTGACCGCATTAAAAATGTAAGTTAAAACCATACTTGACTAGCAAATGTTGCTTTCAGAGTAGATTTTTCAATTTTTTTAATTTTCACTGCAGGCCTTGAGGTACGTCATAGTGCAGAGGTGGTGGGGGAACTGGTGAGGGCTCTCCCGCTTTCCATGTGTTACTGTAGCTTGTGAGGGAGGCATCATGGCCTGCCTTCCAATGACAGCTCTAGGCACACCCCGACCCACGGCACAGAGTGTCAGTAGGAGAGTCAGTAGGTGTTCTGCCCAGGGCGCAAGTGTCAAGTTAGACTTCTTTTCTTAAAATGATTGTGTGGAGTGACAGAAGGTTAAGAAATGGTTATAGCCGCTGCCTCTGCCCCGTCTCCTTTTCTTTGCCTCAAGGCTTGGTTTCTGTCATTGGGAACCAAGCAGTCCTAAGTGATGCATTACAGTCTGTGCATCTCAGCAATCTTTGCCAGTTTAATGATCCATGTGGTACTGTGGACAAGAAAGATGTGAGCAGGAATAATAGGCTTATAGAGAGACCACTGGAAACTTACACTTTACTTCAAAGTAGCGTGAGGTGATGAGACTCAAGACGGCAGAGGCTGCTTGTCAAAGGTCAATGGACACTGTGCTGAGCCCTAAACCAGTTATGAGAAGCAAGGCTCAGGGGTCACATGAGTGAGGCCAGTGTCAAGGATTACTAATGTCACCACCATGACTCAGGTAAGGACAAAATCAGAAGGTGGAGTCCAGGCACTAAGGTGGCATTTTGGAAATATTCAGAGCAATGTCAAATGGATGAGGCAGAACACCCTGGGACAAACAACTTACATACAACAAGGAAGGCATGGTAGTTTTTGCCATGGCCGACCCTGAGGGTGACTTATTCGGCTACTGCAGGAGCCTCCCTGAATTTCTGACCTGATATCCCAATTGTCACTTTTCCCAGAGAGAAGCCAGGAGGCTTAGAGGTTAGGCTCTTCCATGTTCCTGCCATGGTTGGAGAGAGACTCGCCTCTTGACTCTCCAGGCTCCAAGGCAGCTTCCCTTCAGGCAGCGGAATCTCCTAGTGTCTAGGACAGTTCCGTGAGCCTGGAGGTTAAACCCCACTTCCTTTCTCACAGCTGTGAAACATTTCACAGAGTTGATGTGAGGATAAACGAGATGGTGCAGAGAATGCATTTCGTGGAACGGCACACTCGCTGACCGCTCAACCAAGTTAGAGAGCGTGCCAGCTGACATGTTCAATGATGTGCCTGAGAGCGATGCCAATCTCTTCATCGTCACTCTCCGAGTCCTAGCCAGCATGTGTTGTTTTGTTTGAAAGCCTATGGGTCTGTTGCTAGGCGGTTTACTCTTTGGACCCATCCTGCGGCCCTAGAAGACTCCTACTGCAGGTGGAGGGGTCAGGAAGGGTTCGGCTCTTGCTTCTAGAAGGGGGTGGGGAGCACCTGGCAACCAAGTGGCAGCTGATTCACAGGAATGGTATTTGGATAAGGTGGAGGGAGCCTTAGAGGAGCCTGCCTCCCGGAAATTGGCTCCTCTCTCATTCATCCCAGCTGCCATCTTTCATCACTGCCCTCCCCCAGATGTGGAGGCCAACTCAGTCTCACAGACTCCCCTCCCACACCAGAAACATGTCGAGACTTCGCTGCCTGGTCCGAGTCCTCCTAGGAACGAAAGCACGGTCCGTCTGTAGAGAGCAGCGGCATGATAATGGGTCCGGACAAGGACTAATACTTGTTCCCTCGTGCAGCCAGAGAAGAAGTAAGTTTGTTCCTGAGGGAGTTTGGGGACTATGGGAAGAGACACAGCTTTTGTGTAGAGAAGGCTGGGAGCCACAGCCACAAACAAAAGCCAAAAGTTGCCACATCTACCAATGCTGAACCAGAGAAGCCTCTACTTGGACGGTTGCTTCCAATGAGTCACAGAGTCGAGGCCGTGTTGTCTCCCACATCAACCAGGCAACCCTGGACACAGTGGCAATTAACTGGGATCATTTGAAGCCAGAATATAACCTCAGGGGAAAATTAAAGTTCATTTGGATAGTTGCACTCCATTGTTGAACATATGAGACTTTCTGAATGTTTTAGATTTAGAAGTTTAGAGTGTTAAATTTTTAGACTGTTCCCATCCAGTGGTTTTACATCATTGGAACAAAAGCTGGAAATCACTTCTGCTGTCGCAAAGCCCCATTGAAAATGGCTGGTGGGAAGTTAGTGATACTGAGTTCCCACCTCCCGCTGCAAAGGGCCCTGGAGGAAATTGGGTGCTCATTCTCAGTGGTTTCATACATGAAACTCAGTAACAACACCCTCCTTGGGTTCTCAAGTAAGAAAATAAGGCTATTGTTTTCTGAGTCTCACGTCCTACGTGAGTGCTTCACAGCATTGTCTGACAGGAAGCTCCCAGAGGTCGATATCACAGGACCAGCTTGCTCCCTTGTTTGCAACCAACAGATGATAAAGTTATAAGAACATTGTTCATAATCACGAGACCCCAGATTTATATTACTGATTTTGATCCACAGTATCTGACACATCACAAGTTAGTCTTCATTCTGGGACACACTTGAATTTAATTTAATTTGTGTTCCATTTCAAACTATTCAACACAGAGCATTTCACCTTGGTAGTTCTCTCTAAAATTCTAGGAGTAAGATTAGAGTACAAAAAAATAAATAAATTGCAAAATACAAAATGAACCTTTTAGATTGTTTAGTGACAGAAAATGAAAATTGTTTTAAATTCATATGGTTGTTTGATTGCCATAGGTCTCTTCTCAGTATTTTTTTTAGCATTCCCTAACTCAAAGGTGGTCAAGAATGAAAGGCTGACTTACAAAGGATGCCAACTTTGTGGAGGGGAGACACACGGTCTCGACTGTGGCGGGCCACCAACACGTGGGACCTGAGTGCCAATCATCTCCCTCCATATTGGTCCATCCTAGTGCGCCTTCTCCAGGTGTGGACACAGGTATCAGACTTTCTTAGCACCTCATTCTTGTCTGTCTCCTGATGACTCTTGAGGATGGTAATTTTATTAACCCTGTTTCACAGTCGCACTAACTGGCTCAGAGGAGGAAAGCCATTTGTAGACTGTCACAGAGGCACAGAGCAGGCTCCCAGTCAGCTTCCCTGAGCTCTTAGACAACTAATGTCTGTTTCTACTGAAGCGTTTAGCCTCTTGTAAGTGTTCAGCAACCTTCCTGACTAAGAGGGGTAATGGCCTGCACAGTTTGTACTTCTAATACAAATCAAACCACAGCTGAAAGAGACAAAGCCAGGGCCCAAAACAGTGATTCACCGCCTACCTTGTGAAAGACAGTAGTAATTCTGGGTCAAAGTCTAATGAACGGATGTGCGCATAGCAATTAGCTGTGCAGGCACCCTGACTGGCAGTCTTGGCAGAACAGCTGGGATTGTCATAGAAACTGGACCCCTCTCTGCCCTACAGAAGAATTCCACGTGGCCGATTCAGGATAGAGCAGGCTGCTGAGGACTCCCGTTCCTCTCCAAAGCCGGAATTCTGCCCCTTTAATTATTCCCTGTTACATCTTCCAACAAGAAGCAGTCCAAGGTCGGGGTGGAGGGCACAGATGGGCTGACAAAAACAGGGACATCACCTGTCAATCATTTCTACCACTTTGGAACGTCTGATAACAACTCACAATGCTTACAAACAGTAACTCTCAAATCTGTCTGCAAGCGGTGAGGAAGGTCAAGCGCTTGCCATGTAACTATGAGAACCTGAGTTTGATTCCCCAGAACCCATGTAGCATGGAACTTGCTGGCCAGTCAGTCTAGCAAGTCAGCAAACTCAGGGTTCAGTAAGAGACTGTCTCAAATAAATAAATAAATAAATGTGGATGGTGCTTAGGAAGACACCTGACATTCACCTCAGACTTCTACAGCCCTGTTCACACACATTTAAATATACTCACGCGCGCGCACGCGCGCACACACACACACACACACACCTAAAAAAGGACCAGGTACAATCAACTTTGTTAATTTTCTTCCCTCCATTAGTAAGCCTCATCATTTAAAAGGTATGTTACTTAGAAGAGATTTTGCTTTCCACAGGAAACGAGAGGCTGTGGATTCATTCTGAGTGAATAAAAATCAGGTTTGATCAAGGAAGACTCCCTGAAGAATCTCTGATAGGAGCAGATTGTCCAGATGATCCAACATTTCAGAGGACCTCTGTTGGAGTTTTCTCTGAGTTCTGCATCCAGAACAGCCTCAAGACTAGCTGAGATGATCAAGCCTCACAGAATTCTCCAGTCAGGACTTGGCCATAATTCTAAATTTTCTTTAGGTCCCTGTAAGATTATCAGTGCCCCAAAATCAGCAGGAAGTAGCCTGGGAAACTATGTCCGCATTCCCCAAAAATGAATTATGGATGTTTATCTTTGTTTAGAGTGTTGGTTACAAGTTGTATGGATAATGGTCAGGAAGAAAGCTAAACAAGCAAGATTCGATTCAGAGTGGGGATAAGTAATGTGGGGCAATGTTTTTACCCTGTAAAGATTTGTTTCTTGTACTTGTTTAATAAAATGCTGATTGGCCAGTAGCCAGGCAAGAAGTATAGGTGGGGTGAGCAGGCAGGAAATAGAGGTGGGGCAATGAGAACAGGAGAATTCTGGGAAGAGGAAAGAGTCAGTCTGCAGTCATCATCCAGACACAGAGGAAGCAAGATGTGACTGCCTCGCCAAAAAAAGGTACCAAGCCACATAGCTAACACAGACAAGAATTATGGGCTAAGATGAGACGTAACAAAAGAGTTAATAAGAAGCCTGACCTAATAGGCCAACAAGTTTGTAATTAACGTAGACCTCTGTGTGTTTTATTTGGGACTGAACAACTGTGGGACCAGGTGGAACAGAAACCTCTGTCAATAGAGGACCAAGGGTTTTTATATCCCATAAAGTGCAGCCCCACAATGACAAGAGGAATTCACACTAGGCTCCAGCTAAAGACTGCACCACCTCCCAAAAGAAGGGAGACCAAGCCTTTCACACAGTAGCCTGAAGGGAACATTTATCTAAACTCCTAACACCTGGAAATACATACATTACAGAAAAAATTGAAGTTTACACTGATGGGAACCCAGATAAATAAAATCAATTTCCTCTCTCCCATCTCTATACCTTCTCAGCTACCATCATGTTCTTAATGCAGGTCAGATAAATAACAGTGGCATAGCAACTTGGCCCTGTGATAGGTTGACCCTGAAGCTGTGCCACATGGTGAGATAAAAGTTCATCCAATAGGTTTATCCCAAACCTATTCCATTATGCTGCTCTAAAAGAGATGGCTGATACAAGGTCCAGGCATTGTGAGCATCTAAATTATTAAAAAGAGATTCACTGAGGTTCATAATAGCCTACTTAGGCTGTGGAATATGCTGAGGAATCTGCAAAAATTCATGGTGATGAGCTGAATTGTTTTTATTTTTAATTTTTAAAATTTGTTTGTGTGTTAGCTTGCAGGGGCCACATAGCAAACTCCATCTCACCAGTCCTTGACTGGGGATTGGCATTTGTAAAAGCATATTTGGAAAGAAACTCTCATCTCCTTCAGGCTCAGAATTCCCCTCCAAATGACCATGAATGTGAGGCTGTGAATGAGGAACCAAATGAACAAAACTCAAAGGCTTGAGTCTCAGCTCTATCCTTGGGACCAATGGCAAAGCTCAGCATCAGAGTCTGTGCCCCTACATGGAGGTATGTGTGTGTAAATACAAGTACATTAATGCAAAGTTCCAGTGTTTGATGAGACTATCCACATCATCACTACCACCAAAGTATCTACCACAGTAGATATAGTAATTGCAAACAAAACTCTGTCCTACCCAGGGAACTCAGAAGAAGAAATTTGGCATAGCTGTAGAAGGAAATATGAGATCAGCATCTATAGGACACTACTAAATCTCCAGGAATTGTCTAAACATCTTTTATTATTTCAGTTGTGGTCAGAATCCAGAGTGCTCCTTAACTACCACATTAGACATGAGATTGCACTTGGTCTCTGCATTTCTTCTTAAGCTGTCATCAGTTTTCTGGACTAGCTTTTCTCTTTCTACTGAAGTGAGCTTTTATCCATAAAACTCAATGCTGGTTTTTTTCATATTTTTGCTTTGATAATTTCACTATGTCATAGTAAGCGCTCTCTCTCTCTCTCTCTCTCTCTCTCTCTCTCTCTCTCTCTCTCTCTCTCTTTCCGTCATCTCAGGAATGTCGTCTTGGTTATCTTTAATCTTTATGATATTGGCATGTTTTCAAGCATCTACATCAGCCATTTAGGAGATTTTCTACATTTTAGTATGTCTGGCTGTTTCCTCTCTTTGTCAAGCATTTTACGTACATGATGTGGTTTATTACATTCATATCACATCAGATACCTAAGGTTAGCTTAGCCTAATAGTGGGCATGCTGATTTTTATCTCTTGGTTCAAATAATGTTAACAAAAATATCATTACTGCAAATGTACCATTTCCCTTTAGTAATTCAAAGGAGTTTTCAGGATAATACTTTGAAATAGCATATTCTGTGCTCTATAATCTTTTTAATGTTGGTCTCAGTGTCCACAATGATGTTTATATGAATACTTTATTAAGTCAAAAGCTACAAGGTAGATATTTTTCCTAACCTACCATTTCTTCTAAATTCATCACCAATTATTTCTTATAAAAACAAAGCTCTAGCTTTCTACCCAGCTCATCCATGTTTGGGCACCATCATCAGTTTGGTGGAACTGTTTGAAGAACGAACATACAATAATTGATCATTATAATTTTAATTAACTGTTAGTAAACAAACAAAATAATAGGTTTGAAGCATGATTAATAAAAAGTCAGAGACAGAAATTGGGGTTCAACCTAAACATCAGAAAAGCAAAACAGCCAGCCTCTGGCACTTACCTCAACCTCAGTCTGAAATGGTGATCCTGCCTCCAAGAATCTCAGAATGAGACTGTGTCTGAGAGCTGTCTCCTCCTGTTTCTGCCGGATTTCTATGGCAAACTAGTGTGGCTACTGGGATTAAAGGTATTTGTTACCACTGACTGGTCTGTAAGGCTGACCAGTGGGGCTGTTTTACTCTCTGATCTTCAGGCAAGTTTTATTTATTAAAACACAAATGTTATGTCACTACTTAGGTTTCATTGCAATATTTAGACACATGTATATAGCATACATTGCTCTTATCTACCTCTCCCATTGTATTATCTCATTCTCCCTTCTCCAACCTGCTATTTCCTTTCCTCCAAAATAGACCCCTCCAACTTTCATGTTATATAATATGTATTAAAATACCCAGCTTCTGCATATTAGAGAAAATGTGGTGTTTGTCTCTTTTCCCATTACTCTTGTGCCCTCTTTCCATCCCATGTGATCCATTCTCCCCCGCTGCCACAGTCTTACTTTCTTGTCTTTTGTTTCCTCTTTAGAATATGTTTTTGTCCATTTATTTTTAGCTAGCATACAGAGCAAGGAGCTTTTAGCATTTTCAGACATTCTTTGTTCTTACTGCCCCCATCCCTGCTCATGCAGCCCTTCTGCTTTCCGGTCACGCGTGTTACAACACTCTCTCCTCCACCAAGACCTCTTCTTCCTATCTTTTTTCTTTAAGATTTATTTATTTTTGTTTTATGTGTATGGGTGCTTTGCCTGGGTGTACATCTGTGCACCACATATGTGCCTGGTACCTGCAGAGGCCAGAAGAGAACACTGGAGACCTAGAAACTAAAGATAAATATGATTGTGCACAGCTATATATGTGCTGGGAACTGAACTCAGGTCATCTGCAAGGGCCGTCTTGCTGAGCCATCTCTCTAGACCCTTTCTCTTCCATTGATACACCCCCCCTTCAAGTTTCATTACCTACATTTCCATGCATGTGTACACACATACACAAATTAAAATCTGGTATTTACATCTCAGATAAAGCATATAGCATTTGTCTTTCTGAACCTGGTTTATTTCAGCATACCAATTTCCTATTCCATCTGTTTTGCTGCACATGTCAGGACTTCACTGTTCTGTAACAGTGAGCGAAATCCCATTGTGTACATGTAGCGTATTTTCTTTACCTACTCATCTGTTGATCAAGCCTGTTTCTCAGCTTTGTGGATCATGCAGCTTTGGGTCTTGTACACAGGAGTGATGTAGCCGGGTCATATAATCAGTCTGGTGTCAGTACTTTGAGAAACATCCATACTCAATTGCATAGGGTCTACACAAGTTTGTAGTACCACCAGGAACACATGAAGGTTCATCTTTCCAAGCATCCTTTCCAGCATTTGCTGCATTTGTTCTGATGATCGACATTCTGACTCCAGTGGAGAGGAATTTCAATGCCTTTCAATCTGCATTTTCATTGATCCATGCGCTTACTTTTGATGCAGAGATGTTGAATTCTTTTTCAAATATTTGCTTGCTATTGGTGTTTCTTCCTTTAAGAACTGCCTATTCAATTCCTTTGCCCATTTATTAATTGATTGATTGTTGGGTTTGTTTGTGTTAGCAGTTTGGTTTTGCTTTTGTTTTCTTTTGGGGGGGTGTTAGTGTTTACTATTTTGAGTTCTGTTCAAATTGCAGATATTAATCCTTATCAGAGATATTGTTGGCAAAGATTTTTCTCCCATTCTGAAAGATGTCTCAACGCTCTGCAAAAGGTTTCCTTTGATCTGCTGAAATGCTTTAATTTTACTCACTGCTGTTTGGCAAATCTTACTATCATTTATCTCCTGAGCTATTGGACTCCTTTTCAAAAGCTCTTGTGTATTCCTATATCTGAAATACTTGCCTTTAATTTTACCTTGGGACTGTTTGTATCCCATGAACTTTGTGCTCGATCTCTTGATCAAGTCCCAGAGTCCTCACAAGTTGTAGTCTCCTCACTGGTTTTTGTTTGTTTGTTTGCTTGCTTTTTTCCTTTGATGTCTAAATGTGGTATTTACTTGCCCTGTCTGCCATCTCAAATTCTTTCTTCTTAATGTAGTCTGTTGGGAGCTATAGATCCCTGGCCCCTTGACTTCCTTTGCTGGCAGCTGCTCTGATCACAGATATTGCTTACAGCTGCTCTGAGCAGGAGACCTTGATGGCATGATGGTGGGCCTGCAGCTGAAAGATCCTGAGAGCTGGGCATGGCTAAGGATCCCTATATGAGCTGCCCCTAAGCACAATAAAGTTGGAATCTTGTATCAAGGATGACCCATGTCCATGTCTCTGTCTCTGTCTTTCTCTGTGTGTGTCTCTGTGTTTGTCTATGTGTTTTTGTCTCAGCTTAGTGCCTGGCTTGCGTACCGGTCTTGTAGTGACACGGGAGCTACAAGACCATTGGGATTTTACAGGACTGGTCGGATTTTTACAGTAGCCTGTTGTTAATGCTTTCCACTGTAGTTGCATTTGACTGATTGAATTTTTTTCATTGCAAACATTTCTGCTTTTTTGTTTCCAGGACCTCCCCTTGCTAAATTTCATTCCTATGTTACTGCCTCTCTGGTATTTCTGTTGTGGGCTTTCTAAACCAGCTCATACCTTATTTCCCAACATTATTCGTATGCCTGTCTGTGTCCTTTCTGAAGTCATTCTATATACAGACTTTTGAATCCTTGTACAGCATGTCAGTCCTTGGGGGATGGTCATCGAGAGGGGCTTTATTTGAGATGGTTTTGCATGTCTGTGGGTGTTCTACCTGCATGTCTGTCTGTATCACCGGCATTCCTGATGCCCGCAGGGGCCAGAAAAGGTCATTTGATCTGGAGAACTGGAGTTACAAGCTTCCATGAGTCACCATGTGGGTGCTGGGACTCAAATCCAGATTCTCTAGAAAAGCAGAGGTTCTTCTAGCCTTGGAGCTATCTCTCTAGCCCTACAAAATCATTTTTAATGCTAAAACAATTCCCATATTTGACCAACATGAACCGAGATAACAAACATTCAGAGTTCATTCTCTTAGCAAATGGGCTATTACAAAATTTTAGCACATATGAGACTAAATATAGTTATTTTACTTTAGCCATGCAGGAGTAACTTTCAATCTCCATATGTTCTAGGAGAGTAACATTTATCTCTCTCTGTTTAAATTTGCATAGCATGGGCTTATAGACAAAAGACAGCCCAGTGTTTATACCAGGCCAGAGTTCCTTAAAGAGGGCAACAGAGGCAAGCCCACTGAGAACATAACTTTGCTGAAGCCCACTGAGAAGACAGAGATTTGTGTGTCTGTACATTGCTGCATGGGGTGTCTTTTTCAGCACATTCCCCGTGCACACACAGAGTCCTGTTTTTCTTTGTAGTGTTGTTGCTGCCAAGAACGAAATGACTAATAGTCATCCCCTGATCTCTTTGGCCACCTCATGTTTCACTCTGCTCAAGCCTGCTGAGGAAATGGTCAGCCTGTGACTCTGAGTTTGAATATTAATTAAGCGATTCGTCCCTGGCCCAAAGACAGGAAGAGTCAGAGGCCTGTTTAAAACTTTAGATCAATTCTAGATAGAAATCAATAAAGCATCCATGCTCAGGGGCACAGGTTGGCTTGGGGAACAGAGAAGCTCGTGTTGGTCCCCGCCCATACTTCAAAGGAAGTCTCTCACTGGCTGCTGGTCAGAGTAGCCCATCCCTGGCTGCTGGTCCCCAAGTCAGGGTAGCCCATCCCTGGCTGCTGGTCCCCAAGTCAGGGTAGCCCATCCCTGGCTGCTGGTCCCCAAGTCAGGGTAGCCCATCCCTGGCTGCTGGTCCCCAAGTCAGGGTAGCCCATCCCTGGCTGCTGACAAGCTTCCCTAGTCAGGGTAGCACATTACTCAAGTTTAACCTCTTGTTTCACTGTTGCTTGACCACAAGCCAAACAAAATGAAGGCCCCTGCAGTGCACTTGGCAGCTGCCCTACTCCAGCCTGTGCCTTTCAACAGACAGAAAGAGGCTTTGAAGTCGGCCTCCCCTCTGCATGCCCCAAGCATTACACAAATAAGCTGGCTCTGGGCTCCCCGGCCTTCAGCCAGGAGATGCTGAGCAAGGACCTGACCTACTGCTCTCATAACTGAGCAGATTGATGGGTCCAATGACAAAGGTATCAACGACAAAGGCACCAGATGTTAAACAAGGGCCTTTGGGCTACTTCTCTGTTTAGGGGAAGCGTAGTATTTTATACTTGTATTTGAACATAAGCATATCAGTCCTGGAGAAAAGAAGTGGAGCAAGGAAAATTTATAGCTCAATTAAAAACAATAAATACCAGTCCTTTGACCTCTGTGTATTGAGTCAAAAGCAAATCCCACTGCAAGGCATTATAACTGTTCTGTAAATTTACACCTGGTTTACTAATAATTCATAATATTATAAGTTCTGGACATGAATCATATAAGGCCAGGAGCCAGTACATAGCGCTTTAGAATCAATGAATGGCTGATGAACGAATGAAGCTAGAGCGCAGGATGAGGGATGGAGCAAGGGAATGGAGACTGAATGGGTGTCAGGGAATCTGGAGTTTGGTCCCTACTGAATTCTTTCCCGGGCTCCCAGTTAACTGCTTGGACAGCAACAGCTCCATCAAGAAAATAAATCACTTGGAGAGATCGATTATTATTTCACTTCTGTGATTATGCGATTAATCATCAAGAATCAAAGCAGCTGATAACGTGCAGCCGTAAATGCTATTCAAACAGCCTCTGAATAAGCAAGGCTCTAAAAGCAATCCCAAACAGAGTTACAGCGCACGATGGCTGGATGATGAATTTGGATCTTAACTCTGTCAGGAGGCTAGAGAATGAGTCATTGAAGCGCTTCTTCACCTTTGCTTCCACCCAGAAGGATCCTGAAAACATAAGCAGAGAGAGCGCTCACCAGAGGCTTCCCCTGTTGTCCTAAACCAGCTATTTGAAGAGTCCAGGACTGAGGAAATAAAGGGTTTGTATTAAATACCAAAACTTCTTGGGTAGTGAACAATGAAAGAAGCATTTCAGGAAGGGTTAATTCCACAACTAGGGATGGAAACCAGCGGTTATTCACTTGTGCTGTCCCTTTACTGATGTTCTGATTTAGGAAAGGATGCCACAGACATAGAAATGCTTGAGTTTTGAAAGAAGCTGTTGGTCAAAAGATCTCTTCAAGACTCCAACAGTGACCACCAATTGACGAATGGACCTAGAACCTCTGCGCTGTTCAAGTGATGTTTCCTTCTGAGTTGCTCCCTAGACAATGAAAGCAAGAGAAAGAAAGTCTGACCTGCATTAAACCCACACACAGGTCCTATGGAAATGCAAATAGCTAGGAGTGTGGGCTAAGCAATGCTGTTTATTGTGTCTTCATGCCATCAGTATTTGCTGTATTAGGAATGGTATTTTAGCCAAATGACAGATGTGATGGCTTATGTCTGTAATTTCAGCACTCAAGGGGCAGAGACAGGAGAATCTCAAGTTCTAGGATAGCCTGAGCTACATTAAGGGGACCCTGTCTTTAAAAAAAACATATTTTAATTAAATTAAAGCAATAAAGGTTTCCTGTAATGTTTCACTTCATTCTTCTGCCCTTCACACAAGGCATAAAAGACTCAGGATGGAATAAGCCAGGCGCACTAAAGGAACTGCCATCGATTCTCATGCTCGAGCAGGCGCCATGTTTAAAAACTGTCCTTGGAGACCGAATATATTTAAACTACTTTAAGATATTAATAAATCTGGAGGAGCCAGGATCATCATGTCTACAGTCATGTGTCTGGTTCTTCTCCATCGTAGGTAAGCCACGAAGCTGAAACTGGACCAAAAGAGTCCAGATAAAAGATCCATATTCTATGCAAAAAATAGCACGATACATGCCCTGAGTCCATCTGTGTCTACACAGCAAATCGGTGATAGTTAATGAGGCAAGAATCCTTTGGTCACACAGTTAAATTATTTTGGTTTTGAAGATATATGGTCTCACCGTGTAAGCCTTGGCTGGCCTGGGACTTTCTAGGAAGACTAGGCTGCCCTGAACTTAATATCAATCTTCGTTTCTCTGGTCCCTGCATACTGGAACATACCAGGCAGGTACCGCCATGTCTGGTCCTCACACACTTTAGAGTTTTAAGAACTGTCTAGTTCATTCTCCTGTAACAGCAAATGCACTACTTTACAATTTCTGCATCATTCCTTGCCCACCAGAGCAGGGGGAGCAGAGAGCCCTGTGAAGAGACCAGGAGGGCTGAAAAGCTAAATCTGAGGAACCTCTGTCACCTTCTAGAGAAATCAGAGACTTCTTGATCAACAACTGAAAAATCTTCCCAGGATGAACCTTCTAAGACAAAGCGTGAAAATAATGCTTGCAGTAGCTGTGGTAGACTTAATCCACAGACATCATGGTAGGAGTTAGAGGCTGCTCGTTCAAACTATAATCACCAGTTTGTATCACTGTTTGCATAGACTCTTATGTAAGCCAGAGAACTCCAGAGTCTAAATTGGACCTTCTTTTTTACAGAATGAGGGGTGAGGGAGCTGACTTTAGAAGTTTCTCATCCTAACCCAAAGGGAAGTTCTGTCCGTTCACAAAGATCTACATGTAAAATGAACCACCTAAGCCAGGAGGCAGATGGAGGACGTGGAAGAAACTCAGGAGGAGGGCCTCAGCTGTGCATAACACCAGGGCAGCAGGAACTGACTAGGGGGCACTTATGGGGAAAGCAGGAATGCCTGTGAGATTATCGACCTCAAGCAACTGTGCCAGAGACTAAGGCAGGCCCTCACAGCCAAACCCAGTGCACACCAGCCACCTTCTCTTTCGCCAGTTACTGATGTTGCCCAGTGTGAAGGATAAAAATCACCTAAAGAGTTCCTTAAAGTACTGCTTCAAACTTCATTTTAAAACCACCATGGATTATATGTTAGCTGTTTTTGTCTCCTTTTACAATGAGTAGTAAGGCTCACTAGAAAGGCAGATCGGTTCTAGATGAAAAGAAATAAGATGTATCTATTCCACAGATGTGAAGCAGTGAACTCCAGTTTTGCTGGACCATCTGTGAATATAGAGGGTCTATGACTCTAATTTGAGGCATGCCAGTGAAGCCCCATCTCCCCTCAGTTTTCTTTGTCAGCTTTCCAGACGGTATGAGAGCTCCCTACCCTAACCCAGAACCTCAAACCTTTCATCAGGGAACAAGAGTAGATGCATTGTATCCAGGGAACGCGGTTAATGAGGAACTTGTGACCTTGGAGAAGGGGAAATATGCCCCATTGGTTAATATGGAGTTCATTCCAGAGAGTCATCCTGCTAGTCTCTGTAAACTGTGAGCTAAAGAAAGATGATACACAAGGCAACGAGAACATCTAGTGAATTCCTCCTATGAAGCTAAGCCCAAGAGGATTGAAAGATCTACATCTTTACTCTCTGATGTGGAAGCCACTGGCTACATGAGACTTTTGAGCACTTGAAAATGACTAGTTATGTAGCAGAAACAAATTTTAATTAATTTAATCACATGTGACTATGGGCTGTTTTATCAAATACTGAAACTTTACATAAACATGAAGATGTCTGAGTCTCTAAATTTGTATATATGCATGGCATAGGCACACATCAACACTTCCTGGCAAGGGGGTGAAAAGGCAGTGCAAGTTGAGCTTAAGTCAGAAATGGGGCCTGTTATAATTAATATTCACGGGGGGGGCGGTAATGGGTCCCCAGGGTAGGGACCACATGGTCAGATCTGCAATGGCGGCTGTGGCTATGGCTGCGGCGGGGAGGCGGGAACATGAAACCAGACGGATATTAAAGTTAAGCATTTATTGAGCAGAAGGAGAGAGAGGGAAAGGAGAAAGACAGAAGAGAAGAGAGAGAGAGAAGAAGAAGAGAAAGAGAAGGGGGGAGAGGGAAACAGGAGACCATCTGTCTCTCCCGAGAGCAAGGGGGACAGAGAGTGAATGAAGGCGAACTCCAAGCTTGTTTAAGAGTGGGCGTGGCTTTTCTCTTAAAGTGCCAGAGAACATTACATTCCCACCTCTTGTTTATAATAAAAAAAGCAGGCGGTTAGGCACCACAAGTCAAAGGAATTGGGGCAGCGGATTCTCAAGACTGCTTCTGGCTCATTAGTGGGCATCATCTTTGGGGGGGGGGGAACCTGAGAAGGCTGGGTGCAGGTGTCCTGGCATAGCTGGTCTCTGCTCCTGTCCAGTGTTTGTGCATGGAAATGTCTGGTGTCTCTTATACCTGTTTACGGTGTTGGCAGAACAAAGAACAGAGTTAAGTTAGGGGAAAAAAATTTTTAGGACCAGGGAATTGAGGGGGTGTGTTTCTGACCTGTTTAAGGTAGATCCTTTAATTCAGCTCTCTGGAACTCACAAGAATTCTTTGGGTTTGTGAAAATAGAAGTTTTAGATACATACATTGTATAAACAGTAGCATATTTATGTTAGAATGATTGTGACAGATATTTAAGCATAATGAAAAGCATTTTTAAGACTATGGAAGGCATCATGAGAGATTTGATCTGAAACTTGTTCAGTGAGGTTGTCTTTTTTTTTCCTTTTTTTTATTGTTAAAAGAAAAATTTACATTTACTCCTGGCCCTTGTTCCCGGCCCTCCTGCTCCCCCACTACCCCACCACCCTCCGGTATCCCGCCCCATCTTGAGGTTGTCTTTTTAACTGACAAAGCCTCTCAGCTGTCAGACTGCATCAGAGATCCTTGGGAAGGATAAAATTTTATTTGAGTTACTGATTAAAAAAATGATAGAGAACTTACTTGGTTGGCACCCAGAGCTGCTCCTCTTTTGGGTCCTCCATGATCTTTGAAGGTCGCATTTGTCTTTTTGCTGTTTAGCACAGGCCCGCCAGATTCCAGAAGATCCTGTGGGCTAAGAAATCTGTAGGAAGACAGGCCTACCTTGTTAGGAGCAGGCTGTCAATTCCAGTGATTCTGTCCATATCAGGAGATCTTCAGTTTAGGTGAAGGACAGCTTTGCCCCGGCCTAGTGGTGAAGCGAGCTGCGGATGGACGTTGTTGTGCCATTCGGTCTTCTGTCTTCTTTGGAGGAAGCAGAGTGCTGTTGGGAGCCAACCTGTCTCTTTTTGTTATGAAAAGATTTTGTTAATAAATGCCATATTCCCCAGATCTCTGAGCAGTTGAGGGCTGTTCATTAGGTATAACTACAGTTTAGAATCTGCCTGGAGAGCTGGGTCTGAGCTTGACTGCATTGGCTCTCAACTTAACAGGTACGATTTACATTTATAATAGAAGGTTAATGGCAGAACTGACAATATTAGAGAGCAGCTTTTAATATTTTGTAAGAAGCTTAAAAGTACATACCAGTTTAAAACCTGAGGCTTACTGTTTTTGTAGTCTGAAATGAGATACAATGAATTATTATAACATTAAGCATAGGTGTATTTAAGTTACCTGTATCATACACACACACAGAGAGAGCAGGGATTGGATGAAGTGGATGCTTTGGTGGGCCCTACTAAAGGCATGCCACTGTATAGGACACATATGTAACAGAGTCAGCAAGAGGAATTTAGAGACAAAAACATCTGTAGAGATGGGAGAATCTGGTCACCAGACTAGAGAGTTATAATTAATATCCGAGTCATGGCACCAAATGTTATAATTAATATTCACGGGGGGGCGGTAATGGGCCCCCAGGGTTGAGACCGCATGGTCAGATCTGCAATGGCGGCTGCGGCTATGGCGGGAACATGAAACCAGACGGATATTAAAGTTAAGCATTTATTGAGCAGAAGGAGAGAGAGAGAGGGAAAGGAGAAAGACAGAAGGGAAGAGAGAGAGAGAGAGGGAAGAAGGGAGAGGGGGGGGAGAGGGAAACAGGAGGAGACCGTCTGTCTCTCCCGAGAGCAAGGGGGACAGAGAGAGAATGAAGCTGTGAACTCCAAGCTTGTTTAAGAGTGGGCATGGCTTTTCTCTTAAAGTGCCAGAGAACATTACAGGGCCAACTTGCCGATTTAAGGAAAGCTAGCCCTGCCCTAAAGGACTGGGTGCTCTTAAGAGCCAGATGCTTACAAAAACTGTCTGCATGGCAATCTCTCTTTGAATTCTGACTGTGGGTAGAAGTGGGATAACATTCAGCTTCCAGAAATGGGCTCTAGCATTTGAGTCACAAGTAGCAGCAAGAGGCTTTGACTCTGGAATTTCAACCATTTTCTCCCATTTTCTCACTCTATTACATATTCTCACTCCTATAGGTTCGTTCCCCACCCCCCTCCACCACTGTTCTTTCTCTTTTCTCAAAAATCAGGTAGCTAGATATCAAATAAGAAGAGCTAAGCTATAAAGCTTAGCATAGAGCTTCACGCCACTCAAACAATGAAGAAGCATTTTAATATCACTGCTTACCCCCAATGCTACCCTGTCCTCCCAATTATACTTGTGTTTCGGTGACTAGAGATTTGCATCAACTGAGAATTTGGTAAGTAAAATGGGAAATGTGAGAATGTGAACTTCACACTTGATAGAGTAGAGACTGAGGAAGGAAATGCCCAACAACAGGGATGCAATATTTTCCCTATGTATCAAATTGAACCAAAAATTAAAGTAAAAAGGCAAAACAGATGCTAGTGTGATTTTAAAGCAAAGCAAAGGAGCGCATAACCATTCAATGCAGACAATCAGAATAGTTTTATTGATCAGCAAGGAGAATTAGGAAGACAAATACTTACAAAGCCACCTGTTCTTCACATCACTCTGTGACTCTGTTGATTGATGGCCTCGTCCATGTAGAAGCATGCAATTAACATGTGATGTTTGCTCCTCTGCCAAGTTCTTGAAAGGAAAAAATTTAAGTATAGGTGGAAAAATTATCTTAAGCCCTACTCAGCAGAAAAGAGCATCTGAAATTCATTTTCCACTGTCTGGATAAGTTGGCCCAGTGCACGTTATAGATAAGATCGCTGGCATATTTTTGACATTAGAATATTTCAGGTCTGTAAGCATAGAAGCAGTTCATAAGCTCCATCTGTTTAGAGTTGGGTGAAAGCCACCACGCAGGTGACTGCAAATCCACAAGCACACTGGTTTGTAGTCTCTTGACCTTTCCTACACCCATAACACACTCTTAGCTATCTCTGTTGAAATGATGTAGGCTATGGGTATATATAAATGTCCTAGCTGGGGTTTCTGTTTCTGTGGGGAGACACCATGGACACAGCAACTTTTGTAAAGAAAAGCACTTAATGGGCATGGCTCCTAATATCTCAGAGGTTTAGTCCATTATCGTCATGGCAGGAGGCAAGACAGGATGTAGGTAGATACGGAGCTGGAGAAGGGGCTGAGAGTTTTACATCTCAATATTCAGACAACAGGATATAGTTTGAGATACTGGGCACGGCTTGAGCACATATGAAATCTTAAAACCTGCCCACAGTTACACACTTCATCCAACAGGGCTACACCTACTCCAAGAAATCCACATCTCCTAATAGTGCTACTCTGTGGGGGACCATTTTCTTTCAAACCACCACATTCTACTTCCTGACCCCCAAATGTGTATAGCCATATCACAATGCAAAACTACATTCAGTCCAACTTCAAAAGTCCCCATAGTCTATCACAGTCTCAAAGTTATTTTAAAGTCTAAAATTCAAAGTCATTTCTGAGGTTCATGAAATCTCTTAACTTTGAAGTCTCCAAAGCAATCCAGGTTTCACCTTCACATTGTCACAAAATGACCTTTCTAGGCTTCCATTCAGGGACACTCCTGATACCTACCTGGCCTCAGAGGCTTTCCTTAGACTCAGAAACAAACTCTTCTCTCCTTAACTCTAAAGCCAGAACCACGTATTCAAAGCTGCCAAGTTCTGCTGCTTACTGGAATTGGAATATACCCCCCTCCCCCCGTTCACTTCTGTTTTCACCAGTTTTCACTGATTTCCTTCATTGCTTAGCTTGGCTGTTCTGGAACTTTCTCTGTGGATCAGACTGACCTCAAATTTAGAGATTCACTAGCCTCTGCTTCCAAGTGCTGGCTTAAAGGTGTGCCCCGCCACACCCAGCTCTCAGCTTTTCTTTAATTACTCCTCCCAAGTTGGAAAGTGAACTGGGTGGGATATTGCCCTGAGGTCACCTCTCCCTTTACGTCACTTCTTAATATGTTTATCTTCTTGAACAGGGTTTAGTGCCCTTTCCTTTTCACCTCAAATATCTTCCCTTGCATGGCTTTCTCCTTTTCATTTTGTATCTTCATTAGTGTGAACACTAGTAACCACACAACAGAGTCTGTACTAGACAGTTTTACGATTTCCTCTGCCAAGGGACTTAATCCAAACTCCTCAAACTTTTCAAATAAGGGAAGAAGGAGGTATCGATGATGACACAACCTTCCCTCTGCAGCGATTGCTGCAGGACTACCAGCACTTGGCCGTAGAGCTTGAAGCACAAGACCATTAAACATGTCTAGGGGATGCTATGATGACGGGAGAGGATCGGGTGCTTCAAGCCCTAGGAAGTCAACTTGGATCCAAACAGCAGCACTCGACAGTTCCACAGAGCCAGGAGAATGAAGCGAAACAACTGATACTCCAGGACGTGGTCAGCACCCCAGCTCTCTCAGGTCCCCCAAAGATGAACAACGCACCCTCCCAGGTCACCGGGAAGTAATCCTGAGAACACAGTGTCCTCATCCCTACCTCACCAGGTACCCCTTGCTAACTCCTCACCTTTTTATAATAAATAAAAAGGGAGGAATGTTAGTATTCAGGCATCTGCACTGGCCTTACCTTGGGGTCCTGACAGGATATATCTTCAGCTGCCGCCACTAAGAGTGCCTCCTGTGCACATTCACCGCATGCCTTTTAAAAGGGCCCTGCCCACCTCCCATCTCTCCCTCTCTCTCTTTCCTTCTCTCTCTCTCTCTTTTTCTCTCTTTCTCTGTCTGTCTGTATCTCTCTCTCTCTCTCTCTCTCTCTCTCTCTCTCTATATATATCTATATATATAATAACATATATATGTATATATTTAGACTCTGCCACTTTTCTCAGGATTTCTAAAGTTCCCCTCTCCCCTCCCCCTTTTCCCCACTCACTCCCTCCATTAAAAAAAAAAACAGAAAAACCTCTCTACCTGAACCCTGTCACATGACAACTTNCTCTCTCTCTCTCTCTCTCTCTCTCTCTCTCTCTCTCTCTCTCTCTCTCTCTCTCTCTCTCTCTCTCTCTCTCTCTCTCTCTCTCTCTCCTCTTCTCTTCTCTTTTCTCTTCTCTCTGCCACTCCTGTCCCTAGAGATCAGTTTCCCCTCTCCCCTCCCCCTTTTCCCCACTCACTCCCTCCATTAAAAAAAAAAACAGAAAAACCTCTCTACCTGAACCCTGTCACATGACAACTTTCTCTCACATTCCACTTTTTTCAAATTACAACACCACTGCTTTCCTGTTCCAAAGTCCAAATTTTTCTGAACAAAGGCATGGCTAGACCTTTTATAGTAATACTCCACTCCCAGTACCAACAACTTGTCTTAGTTAGGGTTTCTATCGCTACGTGGAGACCATGTGCACAACTCTTAATAAAGGAAAACATTTCATTGGGGTGGCTCACTTATTACAGTTCAGAGGTTTAGTCCATTATCATGGTGGAAAGCAACACAGCACACAGGTAGACATGGGGCTAAAGAAGGAGCATAAAGTTTTATATCTCAATATTCAGACAACAGAAAGTAGTCTGAGATATTGGGCATGGCATAAGCATATATGAGACTTCAAAACCTGCCTTCACAGTGACACACATCCTCCAACAGAGCCATACCCACTCCAAGAAAGTCACACCTCTTAATAGGGCCACTGCCTTTGGGAACCATTTTCTTCAAACCACCACAATAAACTTGATCATTTGGAACCAAACTTACCAGGTTTTGAAGCCTAGATGTGAGAGGAAAGGACCTCTTTATCTGCACACACTTATTCTACAAAGGAACATTAGTGACCCGATTTATTATTCATGATTTTCATCATATGTAGTTGTTCCAAGTAGTCATGGTGCCCTGAAGGCTCCAGGATGATAAATGTAAAATGTCAGGCTGTCTTCTAGATATTTATGCTTATAGCCATAGATAAACGCTACTCTCTGACTTAATCAGAACACTCTGGATTTTCAGTGAACAGTGATGAAGGCAGAGACTCATGGATGTACAAGGTGATAAGAACAAAGGGTAGGGATGTGCTTAGTCCTCTATGAAGCTCAAAGAACATTGCCGAAGAATTGAGAACCAGAAAACAGGGAGAAGGGCATCTTCTGCGTAAGACGTGGCCATCCAATCACAGACTCCTTGCAGCTACAGATGCTTTCACTGGATCTGCACAATAAGGGCCCACTCACAGCCAGATGTGATGGAGGAGCATTACCTCTCTGCCACACTATGACAGATTTAGGGCAGGGGTGCGGACCATCATTGTCTTCAGCTGTGAGCCCACTGATGACCCTACCAGGCTCTGATAGATACTTCCAATCCAGGAGTTAGATTTAATTTACCCATGGGTCATTAAACAAAACTGAAAGTTATGAATCTTGGGAGGTGACTGGTCGAGATGAAGGGCATTGGTAGGGATAGGAGGAAGATAAAGAGAGGGCAATGGGGAGAGTCGTCAAAATATATTATATACATGTATGAAATTGCCACCTCGAATTTAAAAATACATAGTTATCCCCCCCAAATTTAAAAACTAAAAAAGGAATAAGAAATAAAACTGCCTGGATTTAATGACAGATTTAAAGACATTTTAAAGAGATCACAAGTAAATGTAATGCAAAAGTGATACACTAAAATTTTTGAGGACTTTAATGAAACTGATGATTTCTTTAAAAGCTTTAAACAAAAAGAGGCCAAAAATTATGAGCCCAATAATAGATCCAAAAAACGTTCATGAATCAATAGTGACAAAATAATGAGATGGTTTTTACTATTTGTTTTTCAACACCCTCAAGAGCATATCAGTAATTACAGCTGCTTCTGTAAACGGTGTTTACCAATCACTGATTTAGTACGATTGCACTACAGGATATGCAGACCATGGCCTTCATTTTCATAGCAACTTCAGGATAGAAATTATCTTCAAAGTTTACAGGAAGGGAATGAGGCTAGTGAGAAATCAAACTGCATATGCTTGGGAAACTTTACAGTATAAACGAAGCAAATTTATTAGCAATTTAAGCAAAAAAGCTATTTAAGAGACATTGTAGTGTACAGACATCGCTGAAATTCTGATTTAAAAGAGAAGCTTAAAGTAAGAAACATTGGTATTATAATGGATGCTTGTCACACATTGTTATGGAGAAGTTATTTTAGGGACAGGAACTTAGTTCATCAGTAGAGCACTCATCCCAGTAGAGCAAGTCCCAGGCCACACACACACACACAATCTAGCAGGTATTTATAAGCTGGTAGATTTGTTGATGTGTGGAAAAAGCATCGTGACTATTTTTCTTTAAATTGTCTTTCAGGGCCAGGCGGTGGTGCCGCACACCTTTAATCCCAGTGTTTGGGACTGAAAGGCGGGAGGATCTTTGTGAGTTCCAGGCCAGCCTGGTCTACAGAGTGAGTTCCAGGACAGGCTCCAAAGCTACAGAGAAACTCTGTCTTGTAAAACAAACAAATGAAAATTGTCTTTGAGGTGAACACATTGAAACATTTATAGATGAACTGTTACAACAGCAAAGACTTGTTTAACAGTCTACTGGAGAAGGAAGTGCTGGGAAAAGCAGATATGAAACAAGATTGCTCATGAACTGACGGTTGTAGAAGCAGAGGATTAAGTAGATGGGATTGTAGAGCTGTATTTGCATGTGCTCATTTTCTATAACAAAATTACCATAAATCTATAAAAGTTAAAATGCTACAATACGGCATACATGGAGATAGATGAATTGATGAACTAGAATAGATAGTTCAGAAAAAAAAATGTCATTGGGGAGATAACTCAGTGATGGAATACTTGACTAATATGCATAAAGACCTTAGTACCATGAAAAGAAAAAATAGACACATCCAAATATATCATATATTTCCTATATGAAAAAAATAGTTGTGTAAGTTTTCTGAAAAATTGGCTAGCACTTTTTTCTACAGTAAAAATCAACTTAAGTTCACCAGTATCAAAAATTGAGTACAAGTATATTAAATAACTAGACACTTGTAATAATGCATATCATATATCTGAACAAGGCCTATCAAAGTACAAAAGCTATAAAAGAAAAATGACAGACAAATGCAAAATGTTACCTATGCCAGATGATTATGACATAGAGCGGGCATACAGCAAACTAAAAATGGAAAAAAATACACAGCAAAAATGACTAGTAATGAGTTCCCCCACCATGTGTGTGTGTTCACATGTACACACATGTGGTAATCAGAGGACAACTTGCAGGAGTCAACACCCTCTTTTCAACATGTAGGTTTGGGGACTCAAACTCAGGTTGTTAAGTTAGGCTGCAGGTGCTTTTACTCCCTGGAGGCATTTAATCAGTTCAGGGAAATATTCTTAAAATATTGCACACTCAGTCCAAAATGAAAAAAAATTATAAAACCCCTATGTAACAATGGTGAATAATACAATTAAGCAAAGAATGTGACTATTGATACAATTGACAAAAGATTAAAATGTCTGCTGAATATACTTTAAATTTATCATTTTACTTCACATTTCTGAATTTTAATAAAAATATGTCTGGATAAAATATATCTAGAAATCTAAATAAGATCTTGTATCAATAAATTTTTAAAGTTAACCTCGAGGCATGGGAGATGGGCCATAGGGAAAGCATTTGCAGAGTGAGGACAGGGATTTGGATCCTCAGAATTAACATAAATGTCACCTGGGTGTGGCAACCGGACACCTATGTGCATGTGTACCCATCCATACACACAGGAACACACACGGAGGAGGGGAGAAAGTCACAAGTACATACAAATTTAGAAAATAATAATCTTGTTTGGAACTTGACTGGCAGCAAAGCACATTATTGGCATGTTGGCATAAAGCCTTGGTTTTATTATCCATCACCTCTTACCCAGAGAAAGCCTTGAAAGGGAATAAGGAAGTAAAAATCTTAAACACTAATATGATATTGTCTCAGCATATTAAGTTAGCCAAACAGTAGTAATTCTGATAAAAGTGCAATAAAATAGGAAATCACATTCAGTGATAATGGAAGTATAAATAATTTATCCAAAAGCCATTTGGCAACACAGTATGAATAATCTTAAAAATGCTTGTGCCCTTTGACCCATTAACTCTAAACCTAAGTTTATTATAGACAAATAACATGAAATGCCAGCCAAATTTTGTATATAGAAATAATAAAGGCAGCTTGAGATAAGAATATATTAGAAGTATAATATAAATTGACTAACTAGCATTTACATAATCTAGTTATTAAAAATCATGCTTTAGCAAATATTTGCTGAAACCGAAGTGTTTCCATTCTATTAAGCCATGTTTATACTGTAGACCATTCATATTATTGTATGCATAGGAAAAGACTGAAAGTAGTTATCTAACTGTTCAGAAGGGAAAACATGAATTAAGTCCATGTGAACATTATGGATAGTTTTTTATAAAATGAAACTTACTTGTTAATTCATTAAATAACATATAAAATACAACACTTGTGAGCAAAGGTGCAGAGGGAGATGGAAAAAAAATCCACTATGGCTGGTTCCACAAAGATCAAGCGTCCATCCGAGCACCCTGTGAGTCAAGTTGATCAGAGCATCCTATGAATCTGGCTGATCCACAACAGGGCAAGGAGAAGCACCTAACCTCGCTGGGTACAGGGGAGAGCTCTAGAACCCAGGAAGTGAAAAGAGACCAGAGCAACTCACAAGAGGCGCCTGACACTAGAGCAAAGGCCACCTGAGCTGAGGGCTGCCAATAGACTGTTTCTTGGGAAGGCAGGAATTTAGGTCTGTGTGGGGCTAGGTCTGCATCAGCGTCTGTTTAAAGAATGAGGGAGCCATTACTAGATATGGAAAACAACAGCCTTGATCTTGAAGCATTCTTGAACAGACACAGGAAGCAAGCTTTAAACAGAACTTTGTACTGAGAAGGGATGGAGAATTATTTACAATGCAGCAAGCTTTCCTGGGCAGCCAAGTAACACAGCAGAACTCAAGAAGAGAGGGAGTCACTCCAGGCACCCCTACAAATAAGCATACGTTCCACTGTGGCCTCGCAAACCTGGATCCATGAGGCTGTAGACTCCAAGCTGCGCTCTGGGTCCCACCGAGTGTGGAATGTGTTGACTGGAGGGCTCCAACAGAATAATTTCTAAACGGCTTTAAGAATTACCTATGAAAGCCGTTGAACATGACAGGCCCAGATCCCAACAGGTGAGGGAAACTGGCTGATTTTTTCCTGCTGAAATATCTGAAATGAAATCCAGAGCCGTTTGCTTTGGAGTCCACCAGAGAGAAATGCATATAGCTATGTTTTGTTCCGCCTTCCGAGAGACGGAGAGAAAGGAATCGTGCTGTAAGTAAGGAAGAGCTGCCGGCTGCTGTGCTTGTCTCGTACAAAGGCCAAATTGATTTCTCTCGCCGCGTTGAACTGTTTTCCTATGTCAGGGTCTTTTAAAATGCATCTTTGGCAGGGAGCGGAGGAGGAGGCGGGCAGGGGCAGCTTGTGGTACCGTTCTAAGGGGAGTCCAGCATCTCTGCAATAGTAAGATGCAGTTGTTCCCTTCTGATCCTATCAGGTACTAACGTCTCCTGTTAAAAGAACTGTTTCTGCCATTTCTTCTCCCAGCTGGGAAATTATTTTTTTTCTAGTTTTTATTTTGCCAGAAGTAACAAGCGCCTTTGGTAGAATGCTAGAGGATGTCTCACTTCCGAGTGTAGCTTCACAGGCAGTGCTGTTACGTCGCCCCCGAAGGCTACTGTCTCCCCACACAGAAACTGTTTTAGTGTAAGTGAATGAGTCTAACCTTAATGGGCTTCACCTAATGTTTGGCTCAGATGCATGGGGTATGTGGTTACAGAAAATAGTGAGAGCTATCTGAGAATTGGAGGAAACCATAGTACCATAGACCTTCAAAGCAGAAGTACCCTCCCTCAAACAAACCACTGGCTCATTTATAAACAGGGCCACAGCAGAAGGGGCCTTCATTAGAAACATGATCTCACATTCACATATATTTAGAACTGGAATTAAGTAAATGTAGCCATTCAACTCTCAATAGGGATTTCAGCCTTGAATTGCAGTCAGACCACCTAAAAGCCTCCCAGCAAGGGAATATGTCTTTTAACTAAAAGACTTGCATAACTATACCACCTAAAACTGGGTCTGTAGTCCTCCATGAAATGTCAGAAACTCCTATGAAATGAACATTCATAATGAGCCGGCTATTGACCTACTATCCACCTACTCAGAGCCTGGATGATAGTCCCTAATTACAGTTGAGGGTAGTAACTAGCCTGACAAAAAATGCATAACGCTGCTAGAAATATCCACAGAGGAGAAAGACAAAATTTTCTCCCTGATAAATGTGAATGGGTGAATAACTCTACATTTCTTGGAAGTATCATCAAGTTCAAAAATTCTAACTTTTTACTTGTTATTTTTACTAAAAACTGCATATGTGTATGTGTGTATGCGCTATTCTTTCTATTGTCTCAAAGCCATAACACACACACAAAAAAAAATGCAAAAAGGACCCTCGAGCTTCCCACACCATTTCTAAGTCTTATTCAGTAAGTACTTATTCCATTAGATCAGGTACTGAACCGGAGAGCAGCAACAAAGTAGCAAATGAAACAAGTAGAGATCCTGGCACCCTCAAGTCAGCAGAGGTGAGAGGCACATATTTTCCAATGCATTTGCTACTTACAGCACAAGAGAAGGAGCACACAGTTACCAATGCCAGAATCAGAAAGGGTGGTGTTTGTTGGACCCTTCCAGGCTGGCCAACAAACCTGCTTGTTTGGTATGCTTCCTATCGTTAAGAAAATGAATTCTTTCAACTTGGAAATGGGCCCCACCAGAGTCCCCCTTGAGCTCCTTGTGGGAGCTCATCTGGACTCCCAGACAGCAGAAATGCTACATCACCTACAGATAGCTTGCCATGCTTCACTACACAGTGCCGAATACCACTTTAGAAAGCCAGGGCTGTTTCCGGTTCACACTGCTGGGGAATCCCAGGTACAGTCAGAGTGAGCGTTTCACCCTAAAGACTCACCTCTCTAGAGTTCCGATGACCTTATTATTTATACCTCACAAACTGAGACACGAAGAAGGCACATAACTTACCCGCAATCACAAAGCTAACGGTGAGCACTTACACCAAGGATGTCTAACCCTGTGTAACCTCTGACTGTATAGACACCCCTGGTTATGGGCGGCATCGATGGGGCCAAGATTTCCCTTCCTACTTCCCCCAAGGTGTTCTTTAGTCTGTCTTGATGGTGGACAGTCAAGTATTCCTGGCTTTATTAGTAACTGAAAACTGCTCCCAAGTCTTCAAGAGCTTTATCTAGATATAAAATAATCTATAGTAATTTCCTAAGGTTATCCTCAACATGAATCAAATAAATGATGAAAAGTGAGGGTGTTTTTTTTTTTGAAACTTAAAGTCGATAAAAGAACACAGCATTGACTATGAATGGAGAGATCTGGATTTAATTATTTTTTTTCGATCATTGCCAAGCTCTATTGGGCAATTTATTTCTCCATCTCAAGGCTGTTTTTGCAGAAAGGAACATTTAAATTAGATTCTCTCTAATATATTTTTTTCAACTCACAAATTCTGTGATCCAGATATCTACTTTATGTAACATAATTTGTCTCTCATTTCCTTTTTCACCCCTAAGGAGAGACTATTAACTTTTCTCACTGGTAGCACCCGGACATTGAAAAATCCCAGGGTGTGAAGGAACCATTTTCTTCAGCTACAGCCTGTCAGGAAAAGGCCCTAATTGCCCTGTGAAAAATCCTACTGCAAATCCAGACGGCTCTCCATCCTTCTATATCACTCTAGAATCTCCAGAGAAGCCAAACTAATAGGCTATGCAGACCGTACATGACATTTGCTGGTTCAACTTACTCATTTTCAGTCCCACAGTGAGATGAAAGTGTGCTCACAAGTCATCCTAGCTTTCTGGTTCAGCAGACTACTCAATAACCCCCCGTTATAGTCAATATATTATCATAAAATAGGCTTTTGTTAGGTTGTTTTCCCAACTGTAAGCCAGTGTAAATGTTCGGAGTATGGTTAAGGTTGGCTAAGCCAGATGCAGATGTTTAGTGGGTTATGTGTATGAAATCTATTTTCCATTTGTAACATTTTACCTCATATTTGACTTACTGGCATAGAGCCCTCCTGCGGCTGTGGAGGCCAGGAGGTCCCATGAGATGCTGTCTGGAAGCTAGACAACCAGTGAACTGGGGTAAAATTCACTCAAATCCTCTGCTCTGAGAGTACGAGCCAAGACAAAACCAAATAATCATTGGACTGCAGCTATGGGTCTCAGAGCCTAAAAGCTCAAGTACATGAACACACAGGATCAAGGACAAAAGTTAAATGCCTGGAATCAATAAAACAGAGGATCGCCTTTCCTCCAGTTCTTTGTTGTAGGGATTCCTCCGGGCTTGGGGTGATGCCTGCTCACATGGGTGCAAACAGTCTACTTGACTGTCTACTGATTCAAATGCTTACATCTCCTGGAAAAACCCTCCTCAGTCACACCCAGGGCCCATCCTGTGCCATATACCACTATTTTACATCTGCCGAATCATTTTGGTACAGCAGCTAAATTTTTAGACTCTCCTTCATTATCAATGGCAACAATTACTCCAACCTCAGGTACCACAGTGGCTTTCTGCTCCCCAAAAAAACCAGGGCAGGGGTCTGGATCAGGTGCACTGTGAGCATCTCATATCCTTTTATAACAGAGTATTTGAAGAAGGGGCACATCTTCCATCTCTCCGCACCTGCTTTTCCTTCTCTCCCTGGTTAATTTGTAGCAAAAGTAGAAGAGACACTGAAAAGGACTAGAGGAACAACAGGAGATGCCCAAGAAGTGAGGGCTCCTTTCCTGGCACAGCAACCACAATAACTCATTTAGAGGGTCTTGTTTACCTTTATTGTTTTCCTGGCAACACTTATTTAATAGAATCAGGGAGTCTTTTGAGCTCCTAGTTTCCATCTGATAACTGCAGGTGCTATAGTCTGAATAGGGCTTGCCACCTAAAGGGTTGTATGCAAAACTTACTTCCCAGGGTTATGAAAGGTGATAGGACCGTTAAGAAATGGAGTCTAGCGGGGGCGATTGGGTCACGATTGCCCTCATAATGAGATTAAAATTAGTCTATTCTTGGAAGAGTGGATTATTACCAAACCGTAAGCCTGGGTCCTCCACATTCACTTGCTTCCTGTCTCACGTGACTTCTCTCTCTGTGCACACTGGCTCCCCTTCTACTTCACTACTATGTTGTGTGACAGCCGAGGCAGCTCTTGGATGTTGATGCCAAACTAACTGGGTTTTCTAACAACTAAAACCATGGGCTAAACAAATCCTTTCTCTTCTTTAGTTTGCCACGTTCAGATATTTCATTATCGCAACATAAAATGTCCCAAAATATTATGTAAACTAAAATATGACCAAGGCAATTAAATTTGTCCAGAATCAATTAGCTGTGTTCAAATATGAATATATTTTTGTCCAACAAATTTATACTCAATTGGAAAATTGGAAGCTACCGTTTGTGAAGCATATTTCTTAACTTTTTAAATTTGGGTATAACAAAAGAAAAACTACGGTATGAAAGACTGTGTGTCTGAGGTCACAGAAGTCAGTCTTTCAAGATCTCCTTGCTCATAGCTGGTTTCACTGCTCCCAAATCAATTGGCTTCTCATGTATCAAATACCTTTCATATGTCATTAGTGTATCAGACTAGGGCCCTTAGGTGCTTCCAGTATCAGGCAAGTAAAAGAATCCTATGGCTATCCTCTTCCAGCCCCTGTCCGCCACATGTCAAACAAGAGTGGGACTAAAAGGTGATGCTAAAGCTTCAGAGGAGATGGTGTGGAGTGCTCCTCCGAAAGTTCAGTCTCCTAACGGTGTTTCAGTTTATGCTTCAACCACTCAGCATCCCCCGACTCATGCCTCTGTGATGGCCTGATAGGCTTGCTCTTCCTGTAGCCTCTAAATGCCAATCTGGCCTCCAGGTCTCTAGAGTTGAGATGTCATTATCTTCTGAATACCTACTATTGGTCATATCCCATGTGATCACTAACACCTTCACTTATACTTCATAATTCATAGTAATTGATACTGTACCTGCCTTTTACATGTCTAGACCAGCTACACACATGACCATATTATATGCTGAATCATATAATGTATGTGATTATTTGTATAATATATTATTTGTAGCATATGTATTATATATATGATATAGCATATAATAAATAATACAGTCTCCATTTATATTTAAACATTTATAACCTGTAGGCAGAGGCTACTCATTTCTTTCCTAGCTGCCCAGACCCAAAATAATCACACAAAAACTATATTAATTAAAACATTGCTTGGCCTATTAGCTCAGGCTTCTTATTAACTAACTCTTACATCTTAAATTAACCAATTTCTATTATTCTGTGTATCACCACAAGGCTATGGCTTACCGAGTAAAGTTCCAGCATCTGTCTCCTTCAGTAGCTGCATGGCATCTCTTTGACTCTGCCTACTCTCTCTCTCTCTTTACATCTCTGTTCAGATTTCCTGCCTGGCATTACTCTGTTAAGCCATTGGCCAAAAGTAGCTTCTTTATTAACCAATGTCAATAAAACAGATTAACAGCATACATCACCTCCCGAGCAATCTCCACCTACAATATCCCATTGGTGAAGATTTTTAGATTCAGATGAAAATTTAAGGGAAAATACAAAAATAAAGTGGCATGTTCATGGCCCTGAGTGCCTCCAATCTCCACTGATCTCAGAAGAAAGCATACAATAGACAGACAGCCTTCCCAAGTCTCTGATTTATCTAGGCAAAATCCCCATGTCTTTAAGTCTGAAGCCCTTTTGATACCCAAAATAAATAATGGGTTTTGGCCAAAACATTTTGCAATGCCCACCCAGGACTGTGCTGCAAGCAGTAAGATCATTCTAAAATATTTTTATTGCAGCAATGCCCACCCAGGACTGTGCTGCAAGCAGTAAAGTCATTCTCAGTAGAAAATGACCCTGGTCCTCTGTGAAGACTTTAGATGGCTGACATCATAAACTAACAGCTTTCTGCATCACTGCCCCACCAAGAAGAATGACCAGTAAATGCTGAAGATAAAGACGTCCCCCAGGGACTGCATACTCACATTGTAGTCCCTGGACATTGTCAGTCCCTAGCTGTCAGAGTGGGAGGCTGAGCCTATCTTTCCCAACCACAACTGGTCCAGCTGTCAGTTACAGTCAGTGAGTCACACTGCCCAGAGATAAGAGTCCCGCTCAGGCAAACCCAAATGCCCTGGGAATCCTTATTATGTCTTTCTCACACTACAGATGCTCTGCTTGGTTGTCCCACCTGGCATTTCAGCACCCAAAGGGTTTCAAGCCTAGTCTCTCAGGGTTGTGACTGTTTGTGGAGGCTCCTGAAGAGGGTCAAGGATCAATGCACACTGGTGACAGGGACATGCACCAACCATCCTTGTGTGAGGCTGGGGATACAGATGGCGTAGCATCAGGCATTATGATGTAGTAGTGAAAGGGAAAGTACAATAAACAATGTAGCAAATACATAGTAAGTATCTCACATGCTATAGACACATAAGGAGGCCGTTATTGCTGAGGATGGGAGCTTGGAAAGCAGAGCAAAACGGAAAAGAATAAGGACGTGACTTCACTCCAAATACTCTGATAAGAATGACCAAGAGGAGGAAGCCAGCCCCAAAAGTCACAGTGTATGATTCATTTTATTATGAAATATACAAAATAAAAGATGCATGGAGACAAAGTGTTCATTGGTGGCCTCCAGAGGCTAAGGAGAAGAAGAATGGGTAATAATTGCAGTTTCTATAAAGGTGGAGACAGTCTGAAATTTGATTGCACAATAGTTTAAAACAAAACTCAAATCGTACACCTTAGATGACCTGATTAAATGGACTTTAAGTGTATGTCAATACATTTGTCCCCAAATCTTCTGAGGTCTCAAATTTTTAAGGTGAATATTTGTTCATTTGCATTGCTCCCATACTACTTAATCTTATTCTACACATCCAGAAGAGGGGCTGGGCTCAGTGGTTAAGAACACTTACTGTTCTTCCAGAGGACCTGAATTGGGTTCCCAGTACCAATCTCAGGATGTTCACAATGGTCTGTTGTTGGGGGAAGCCGCTTGTTCATTCCTGGCTACCCAGATCATGAA
>JAQHUG010000145.1:2910346-2924252 GCA_028555095.1 Dicrostonyx torquatus | reverse complement strand
GTGAGGAGCAAGTCAGGAAGCAGCATTACTCCATGACCTCTGTATCAGCTCCTGCCTCCAGGTTGCATTCCTGTCCTGACTTCCTTTGATGATCAACTGTGATATGGAAGCCTAGGCTGAATCAACCCTTTCCTCCCTAAGTCGCTTTTGGTCGTGGTGTCTCATCACAGCATTAGTAACCCTAGCTAAACACTATGGCAAAATCCAAACTGAACCATACAGGCATGTACACCAAGTTTGTAAATACAACACTGGGGAAAACAAGTTGCTTGGTAGCAAACTCTACTGTCAGGGGAAGGGGAAAGAAGTAAGACTCTGCTGAACAGCCATCCAACCCTACTACAACATGGATGTAGTGGATGCCAGGAGTGGCGTCATGTGTAGAATGATGTGGATTCTGAAGGATTTATAGGAGCAACAATACAAAGTTTTCCTTTCATCAGGGGCCATGCGAACACAACAAAAAGCTATGAAAATTTCCCTATCCTTTCATGGACTCAAACATATGTTTTTTGCAACTGATATTGGATAACGGAGTTCTCTATTTGCTCCGTATTCCAAGATGTTGACATTTTAGTCATTGATATATCCAATCCCATAGTCAAATGTCCCTATTTCATTCAAAATTTCTCTTTCCTTCTTGTTCTAAAACTGGGGAAAATGAAAGCCTGTGGTGATAATGTGCAGTGGGAATACCCCTTTAGTGACCAGCCTTCCCAGCAGTCCACTTCCTAGTCGGCTCCTAGCTTTTCTGGAATGAAGTGAAGTGAAGGATCATGGGAGAGAATGTGGAGACAAAGGATGCTTCATTTAACTTTTTAAATTAAGTTTATTCATTTATTTTATATCCCAGCCACCATCACCCCTCCCTCTAGCTGTCTCTCCTTCCAGTTACTATCCTCACCTCCCCTCTGCCCACTCCAATCCACTTCTGATTCTCTTTAGAAAGGAGCAAGCTTCCCATGGGTGTCAACAAAGCATGGTATGTCAAGTTGAGGTAGTACTAAGCTCCCCCCTTTATATTACGGCTTATTAAGGCAACCAAATATGAAGGAATAGGTTCCCAAGAGCTAGACAAAGCATCAGAGACAAGCTTCACTTCCACTGCTAGGAGTCCCATAAGTAGACCAAGCTATACAGCTTACACACATATGTACAGGCCTAGCTCAGCCTCATTGCTGGCTCCTTAGCTTAGGAGCTGTTGGTCCAGTGTCTCTGAGCTCCTATGAGCCCAGGTTAGTTGTCTTTGTGGGTTCCCTTTTGGTGATCTTGAGCCTCCCTGTCTTCAGCAGGATTCCCAGAGCTCAGCCCGGTGCTTGTCTGTGGATCTCTGCATCTGCTTCCGTGAGTTTCTCAATGAATGCTCTTTGATGACAATTATGGTAGTCACCAATCTGATTACAGGAGATGGCCAGTTCAGGTTACCTATGCACTTTGCTAAGAGTCTCGGCTGGGGTCGTCCTGGTAGATTCAGGGACCACTTAAACTTGTCTGTTTCCCTCTCATATTTGAGCTCACAGTGCATAACGTGGGCTGGAATTCACAAGTGTTAGAGTAGCACGTCTCTTTGGTGAACAGGAAGGGATTTCTTCAGGGATCCCTCCTCCTCTCTTCACTTCCTTGGCTTTCTCACTTGCTGTTCCTTCCTGGGAACCTGGTTCTTCCCTAGTTGCGTACATTGCCTTCTGAGCCTCTCCTCGTGCTTCCCACACTCTGTTGGGGTCCCACCCTATTCTCATCCATCACAGGTTCAGCATCAGTCTCAGGCTCCTCAAAAACTGCATTAGATGTGGTGTCCTTGAAGGTCTTCCCACCGGGCTTGTTGAGAACCACCAGCCCCTCCTCCATAGAGGAACTGAGACCACAGCACATAAACAGTTCTCCCCCAGGAAATTCCCCTCCAGCTTCCCTTCATGCTTAAAGTGGGGTAGTCATCTTCCTCGTACTCAGGAAGCTCTTCCTTTTTGGAAAATTTGTCTCTTCCGGAATATCAGATGATAACCCCACATGTCCCATCCCGCCCAAAGTCACTTTCTTCCACTGAAAGAGATTACTCTTGAACCACAGCAATAGAAAGCATCAAAAGCGAAGTCATGATATGAACACATGCATATTTGCAAGAGATTTCTCTGTGCCAAGCCCAGTGGTACAGGACGGAATTCCACCTGGTCAAAAGGCTGAGGCAAGAAGAAGGCAAGTGACTTCAGGGCTAGCCTGGACAACCTGGTGAAAAGCCTGGAAATGGAGTCCAAAGGGAGAATACGTGCCTAGCATATGAGGCCCATGACATACTATTTGAATTTATTTAATAGATATGATTATCATGTGTGTCTTTTTTTTTATTTTCAAGACAGGGTTTTTCAGTAGCTTTGGAGCCTGTCCTGGAACTAGCTCTTGTAGCCCAGGCTGCCTGCCTCTGCCTCCTGAGTGCTGGGCTTAAACGTGTATGCCACCACCACCTGACTCATGTTTGTCTTTGTTTGGCCTATGTTAGATATTGGAGATATATTTATGAACTTAATTGAATATACAATTTATGGTATATATATTAAATTGAATATAACATACAGCATATAGTCAGTGTAATACACATTAAAAAAATTAGTTTCATGAAGTATCCCTCTAATTGACTGTGCTCACTTCTTTCTCATGTTGATAATTGTGTTCCATAATTTTCCATCTTGCTCTGCTTGCTAAGAAGCTTACAGTTAAGTAATTATTTTATATTTTGACTGTCTCAATGTATTTTCTTCTCTTTTCAAAGAGACCAAATATTTATTTCTGTCTTGTTTATCTTATAATATTGTTTATGCATTCTTTTAGAAATGAGATATGGTATAAATTAGTCTTATTTCGACCCATTTTCCTTGCTCTAGAGCAGTGATTCTTAACTTGTGGGTCACACCCATTATGATTCATAACAACAGCAGAATTACAGTTATGAAGTAGTAGTGAGAATTATTTTATGGTTGGCACTCACCACAACATGAGGAACTGTAAGAGTCACAGCATTTGGAAGTTTGAGAAACACTAGTGTGATTGCGTAGACATGACTGAAGGCCAATTCTGGGGATGAAGGTGTCCACTGCTGGGTGAGGTATGCCAACAGGAAACAGAAGTTGCTTTGTTTCTGGGAGACCTATCTATGCCCACCTGGAAATCTGCCCCTTCCAACCACAACCAGGTTTTTAAAAATGGCATTAACTCCTGCAGAGAAACACAAAAGTAACACCACACCGGGGGGGGGGGGCAGGGGGAGGGAGAAGACAGAGAGAGATGGAAAGAGAATCTGATAGCACACAAGAATTCCAGAGAAGACACAGGATAGAGGAGAAGAGAGAAAGAGATTGGCAGGCGGGAAACAAGGGAAAGTGTAGGAGCCTTTGAAGGTGAACAGAGAAGAAGGAGGAGGAGAGGAAGAGAGGGAACGGAAGAGAGAGAACATTTGGCACTATTAATTCATTGAAAAAAATGTTTATTAAATGCCTTCTCTGTGCCAGGAACTGGTATTATAGTAATGAGTAAGACTGCCAAGTGTCTGCTCTTAGGCTGTTTATAATTTGAAACAGAAAAACAAAAGTCTCCTCCTCCCAACCAATTTCTGCGTGTGGATGTGAGAGAAGTTCTCAGAGCAGATGTGCGCCCAGCGAGAGTGAACCGTGAGAAGGGCTCTGACTCAGACTCTCCAAGTGGGCTATGAGCCGGCTCAGGATCTCATGGAGGAAGAAGCAGCCAGTGTGATCCAGGTGGAGACCAGAATGAAGGCAGCAGCTGGTGCCAGCAAGACTCCGGGGTGGCTTAGGAACAGGCAGAGACTCTACAGGGCCCCTCAGGCTGGGCAATGAGTCCCAGCTATTCCTTGTGCAGCTGTACTAGAGAAAACGGTACTTAGGCCAAGTGACCATGCAGTCTGGCTTGAATTGTCCAAAACTGATGCTCTGATGTGAAAAATAAAGGGCAATGGGTGGGCACAGGCGTAGGAAGATGGATGGAGGCCCCTTTATGAGCTGTGATCCAGAAAATATTTGTGTGCCAGTGGAGACTGCTGGAAGTGCTCAGGTTCACGGCATGACAAGGGAATCGGCAAAACTTGGTCACTGGTGGCATGTAGGGGGCTGAGCGAGATGTAGGCGTCAGGAATAAGAGATAGATTTCCAGCCTAAGCCTAAGGGAGTAAGGAAAGTTCATTTTATTAGAAAGATAATCCAGAAAAAGAAAGAGGAGGAGGGAGGGAAAGGAGGAGGGGGAAGGAAGAGGAGGAGGTTGGGGATGCTGTCCAAATGGAAAATCCTGAGTTCAGTGTCTTCTACACTAATTTTTGATGACCCCTTAAAGTCTAGAGTGGAAACACTGAGTAAATCTGACTGTGTAGACTCATATCCCAAGGGAAGCCTGGGCTTGGGACAGTCGTGGGGGAATTTGAAGCCTTAGGACTGAGTGAGTTTAAAAAAGACGGTGTAGTGTGGAAGGGGTCTGGGACCAAATTCTAAAGTCTTCAACTTTGAGCAGTTAGAGAAATGTGACAAGGGACACTGAAAAGTGTTTGCCTGGAAGGTCTGGTGGTCAGGAAAATTGTTATCACCTTGAATATTTTAAATAGGAAAATATTTATGTAGGAATTTAATGCATAAATCCATTGAAAAATACAGATCAGGAAAAGCTGTTCTGTGATTTATTGTTAGGTTTCAGAAAATTAGGAAACTTCAAAAATCACTTAGAAGTAGTGAATTGTAGGAGAATACTGGAAGTAGCTATAAACCTCCAGGGTGGAAGAGAAATGATTCCACAGAGCGCTCTCTCTCTCTCTCTCTCTCTCTCTCTCTCTCTCTCTCTCTCTCTCTCTCTTTCTCCCCTGTCTCCCAGATCTTAGACAGAAGTCTCTGTTGGTGGACCTAAAGCAGAGCCCCGTGGGTGGGAACACTGGGAAATGTAGTTTCAAGACGCAAAGCTCCTAAGATACAGAGTTCATAAAAGGGTGTGGGACTGGGGCTACACAAACCAGTCAGGACAACCGCAGCTGCAGTAATACTAAGCACATCCAGGCTTGGCAGCTGATGCAGGGCCTCCTACACCCAGGAAGGAGGGTGTCTGAGTGTGAATCTGACTCCTCTTCTGGGCTTTCTGATGGCTCAGGAGCCTCCAGGCTCCTTTCTGTCCAGTCCTTACTGCTCAGAAAGCCAGAATTGATTTCCATTCTTCTGACAAAAGTTCCTCTCTGACAAGCATTTTTCCATTTCTTTCATATAACAAAAACAAGTTCCTGAAGCCATGGAACCTTCAGTGACAAGCTGATTTGAATCTTTCCAATGTCAGCATCTGTCATTTGAACAACTGTTTGATACACTCCCCTGCCACTCTGAACAGGGATCACTGAATCAACAGTTTATTTGATGAACAGACAAAACATTTATCTATGAGAAAAAGAAAACATGATCTAATGCTGTTTTTAATAATCTATTAATTTTAGCAGAGTAGAGTATTGCCTAAGAAGGAAAAGATTTGGTTTAGAGTAGCAAACAGAAACTCTTGTTTAACATTAGGTTCTAAGAGCTCTACAGGCTTGTTATAAAACCCTAACAGCTGTGTGTGTGTGTGTGTGTGTGTGTTACTATAAAGAGATATATTTTTAAAATGTATATGGCTCAACAGTTAAGAACACTTGCTGCTAGAGGGGTCCCAGCACTCACATAGAGCCAGCCCATCCATAACTTTAATTCAAAGTGACTGAGAGCTCTCTTCTGGCCTCTTTGACACTGGTCACATATTCAGTGCATTTACATACATGCAGGCACAACATCATGCATGTAAAACAAAATAAATCTTTTTTTTAATCATATGTGTTTGTGTCTTTAGTGGAACTGTGTGTTTCTGGGAGAAAAGAATGTCACCTCTCTGATTTCCACATCTCTGATGTCATCTGGCAAATATTGACTGAAAGATTAAATCAGTAAATAAAAAAAAAAGTGGAGATTATGGCCCAACCTGTGATGGGTAAGCACATCAGCCAAGGCAAACTTCCTTTGCTCCAAAACAAAACCTGTGTTTCCAATTGTTGTTATGCAAACAGGAGAAAACGGAGGAGATACCTAGAAGGTCAAAGCAGGCTTCTTTCTGTTTGGGGTGGGTGTCATCTCTCTAGAGAACTGGACTTCTACCTGTAAGTGAATGATCACCTTCCATCTCAGGACATGGCAGATACATATGAAAGATTATATTCATCTTTTAGTTATGAAGTATACATGTGAAGTATAAATTCTATAAGCAGACCTCTATGCACATCACACAGCTCCAAACAAAATCAAGTTAGCACATCTCAAGACCCAAACCAATTTCTTATTTCCCTGTTTGCATGTGTGTTCCCCAAGCCCTTTATAGACAGACTGCATAGACATGCCCAGAGCTGGAGATCTTGTCAGTTTGGAAGTGTTTCAGTCACCCCAGATGGTGAGCTACTAAATTCATCATAACCGAATTTTGAAAAGTAAAAGAAGTAAAAGGAAGTAAAGAGCCCTGCCACGCTGTCGTTTGTTTACTTAAAAAGTCCTTGTCACCTTGGTTGGCTCGAGGTCAGAGTGTTTGGGCTTTCTAATATTACAGCTACAGTTTTAACTCTATGGAATTAAACTTCCAAGAGGAAAATGAACACTCAATACTTGCTGTCAGCTTTGGAGCTGGCAATGAGTCTTTTCCTCAAGAAATAGCAGTAAAAACAAACCACTTAGGCAGCCCAGACCTTTATACAGACTTATGACCATGCACACACAATTCTCCATCTCCCCAACCATGCTCCTGTCTCATACACAAGTATGCAAACTCACTGAAGTGGAACTCTGTCCTCTGGGCATGATATTGCTATTGCCATCTTGACATCAGAGCAAATGTGATTACCCAAGTAAGTAAGGGCTGTTCGACCTTATAGAACAGTGGTTCTCAACTGTGGATCACAACCCCTATGGGGCTAAATGATCCTCTTACAGGGGTCACCTAAAACCATCTGCAGATCAGATATTTATATTATAATTCACAACAGTATTTATGATGTAGCAAGGAAAATAATTTTATAATTGGGGTCACCACAACATGAGGAATTGTATTAAAGGGTCACAGCATTAGGAAGGTTGAGAACCATTGTCATAGAAGGAGGTGGAAGCTCATCAGATCCTCACCGTAGACTCCAGCCACTTACTCCCTCCAACTGCACATAGTCCTGCCTCAGCTGGGGATCCAGGCAGGAACGAGGGGGAGGGACAGTAAACAAGGGGTTGAAGGTTGACTAGGGTGGGGCCTCCAATGAGCAGCTTGCATGAGTCATCACCCATTCTGAGTTGTCAGTAATATAGCTGCCCAGGAGTCACTCATCTCCTTGGAAGTCACATCTTTCCCAAGCTTTCATGAATAACCACAGGAGAGTCAATAACTCACCACGTTGGGTTTGGATGGAATCACTTCTTTGGTCTCTAAGTGCTCTATCTGGGGTAAACGTGTGTCTCTGTATATCTTCCAAGGAAGAGTTAGAAAACAGCTTGGCATCCAATGTCTCAGCCCAACAGCAGGAATAGTCTCTAGCTCTTTAGACCCATGAAGAGATAACAGGCACTAACTGACTAACAAAAAGATGGGTGTGTCAGCAAACATCAATAGTGAGATTACTATCCAGTTATATGTGAGGGTTCTAGAGCACAGATAAAGCAGCACTTTCTTGGGGGAGTTGTTAGAAGGAAGCACGGAGACCTGCAGAAAGAGGGACATTGAGCTGGAACTAAAGGATAAGCAGAAGTGGCCAAGCAAGCATAAGGTGGAAGAGTGTTCATTCCTTCCGCCTCTGTAGTAGAGCACAAATCCACAAATGCCAGCCATCGCTTACTATTCCTGGTTCTATAGGAAAGGGTCCCTCCCTTCGATTCCCTCTCTTTGGTACTTGTTTCCTTATCTGAACGTGTCATTGCCAATAGAGCAGATTTTTGCTAGGTTTCTGGTGATGATCAAATGCATTCATGCTTGTCAAGTGCTGAGAGAAGTGTAGCATGTAGGAAGGGCTGGGTGGTTGTCACTGCTGCTGTTATCACATTTGGTTGTGGCCAAAATTATTCTCATCTACTCGGTAAAACTTAGTATAATGCCTATGAAGGGTTCAAGTCTACCTGTGTGCCTGTGTACGACAACTGGAAACCCCTGCTCTAAAGAAAATGGAGCGGGCACACACCAACCAGAGGTGCACACACAACATGAGCTGAGCGCACTAATTCAGAGGCGCAATGAAATGGTGTTGTTCCCTGTATTCCAAGCAGAGCACTCAGCCCATGCCGAAGCGTTTGGAGCCTTTATCAGGGAACACTGTTTTATTGCTACTTACAAGAAGAAAGATCTCAGGTCTGCCATGCATATTTAAGTGCTGGTGCCAATCAGGTGAGCATCCTTCCTAAGAATGCTTTTTTTTTTTAATGGCTATATTTTGCCTGGCAATCTTTAAGGAAGGAAGAAAGCTTAACACATCAAAGCAGCATCATTCATTCTGTATGCGTTACCCTGGAGTAATCGTCTCCATGAATATTTCATGAAACAGACTCCCTGGAATGAGACTGCAGACTGAAGGTCAGAAAGGGGGAGTCACAGCTGATGAGGGAAGACGCATCTGAAACCATTGTTGACATGTTCAGTACTGTCTATAATGGAGACAAAGGATTCTGTGCCCTACGGCAGGGGTCAGAGAATTTGAGAAAGACATCCACTTTACAACAAAAATCCCTGCGGAGTCTAGAGCCAGTTCCCTATGTTGGACTGGAAGCTGCTATTACTCAGCTCCCAGTTTCCATTTCCCACCTGATTAATTGTCAGATGACTCCCAGTCATAGCTAGCATTGCTCCATACTTCCTCCCACTAGAGTTGTACCAACAGAATTTTAGTGAAAATCTTACAATTTATAGACATTGCTAGCTAAGCTACTGGTGTGTGCTTATGGAATAATAACAGTGGAAGGCTTGCAAGAGGTGAGCTTGTGTGCCCTGTCCCTCTCCGGGGCATCACCATGCACTCTGAGGGTGAGGAGCCACAACCAAGCAGCTGCTGCTGTAGAACAGTGAGCCTAGGGCCTGTGCAGACACTTCTCCTCCAGCATAGACAACGGTTGCCACCTTTAATTCAGATTTTAAAGGAATAAAAAGAGGAATAGGAAAAGGAGGAGAATGAGGAAGAAGATGAGGAGGAGAAACTTTTATTGTAACCCAAACAACAGGATAAATAACTCTTGTTCTGATTTTGTGTTATTGATAAGTTAGAACCCTTCTTCCACACCCTTCATCAAAGCACTAATGCACTTCTCAAATGCAACCCTAGAGATCAGCTTGGACATCACCTGAGGACTCTTGAGATACGCAAACTCCCCAAAAGTTGTTAGCCAATCAGAAATATGAGATGATATCTAGCAATCTATTTATAGGACAAACACCACAGATAATTTTGGTGTACACTAAAGCTTCAGAGCTATTGCTCCAACTGAGTGGAATTTTATCTTTAAGAAAGTTACACTGAGGGGCTGGAGAGATGGCTCAGAGGTTAAGAGCACTGACTGCTCTTCCAGAAGTCCTGAGTTCAATTCCCAGCAACCACATGGTGGCTCACAGCCATCTGTAATGTGATCTGGTGCCCTCTTCTGGCATGCAAGCATACATGGAAGGAATGTTGTATACATAATAAATAAATAAAATCTAAAACAAAAAGAAAGTTACATTGAACCCCATAAGGCTTATATCAAAAAACATATTTTGTCAAATCTTCCTGTTTAAGTCAACTTGCCTATTTACAGTCCTCTAGTGGTCCTCTCTAGATGATGAAATGCAAATTACTTAGCTTGGTCTACAAAGACCTTACAAGCAGGTCCTTGTCCTGCTGATATCCCTACTCCATACCCGTGCTGCAAACCCGCTGTGTATGTCCTAATTCCATTCCATGCACATGCCTGGTAGCCATCTCTCCTTACATCTTACTCTGTCTCAGTTCTCCCACGCATTCCCATGGGTTCTCGCTCACATGTTTCTAAGACACTCATGAAGGTATTTCACAGTGTTCCCTTCCAACCATCTCTCTAAAGAATGAGATAAAGATGGAGCAAATCGTGAACAAAGGCATTATTTTCCTGTCTTTGTAGTTGCCTGAGCACACAAGACATTTGACATGTTCATTATACAATTTCTCCACACTGGTTTCACTCACAGGAAAAAAAAACACCTATTTATACATTCCACTCTAAGGCAGAAACGTCTGGGGTAAGAAAAAGAGCTCACATGATCAAATTTTTATCAATGACATGAAATCTACTTAGCTTAGTTGTTTTTTTTTTTTTAAGAAAAAAAAAAAACCCAAGCATTTCCAGCTCAGAAATCATTAGTTTGGATTCTGCTATCTGTTTAAACTTGAGAAAATGAACCCTGGGTCTCAGACCTATAGTCCTTAACTATAGAATGGAGAGAAGATGGTAAAAGTCTGCCTTATTGATCTCATCAGTTTTTGCAGTGATTTGTAATGACTTGAAATCTTGTCTGACCTTATCTTTACCCATATAGTTTGTCTTGTTATATATTAGACATTATCTGAAATGCTAAGGCATAGTGGAGTATAAAGGTCCATTACTAAATGCAGGAGGCACTGGGATAAAAAGGAGGAAGGAAGGGAAGGAAGAAGGGAGGGGAGGAGGGATAGATGGAGGGAGAGAGGGAGGGAGGGAGAGACGGAGGGAGGGAGAGAGGGTATGAGGGAGGAAGGAAGGAAGGAAGGAAGGAAGGAAGGAAGGAAGGAAGGAAGGAAGGAAGGAAAAAAGAAAGGAAGGAAGGATTAAAGGAAGGAAGGAAGGAAAAAAAAAGTTCAACTCTTAAAAACATCAGCAAAGTGCATCCCCAGGAAAATTTCCTATAGACACTTGCTCTACAGATCTGGTGGAATTTTCTCCACCTCTGTGCCCCACACTTCCCACTCTGCTTTCTGAATAACAAGAAAGGAACAAAGAGGACTTGTGGTTGTGGTTTTCTTCCTGGTCTCCCTTTACATATTTTCAATCCCCACGTTCCATTGCTAGGAAAGTGGCAGCCTGCCAGCTAGGCTAATCACCATCCTCCCAAGAGCCTCATGTCATACAGTTGTACCGGGCTTCGCGTTACTTACAGCCAGGTGATCCGGCTACTTTCAACTCTAGACTTTTTGGTAGGTGGAGGGAACTGAGCAGCGCTGGGCAGGGTCTTTATCTCCCAGCCTGCTCTGCCAAGTACAGTTGATGCTCAAGGCAAGAGTGAAGAAATGTGAAATTAACTCAGCCCTGATAGTCTAGTCAAGCTTGTCAGCAGTTTATAAAACTTAGTCATTTAAAAAATTAAGCTTAATGCTTTTAGTGGGCTACTCCGTAACGTCCTCTGTTTTACAACCTTGAGGCAGCTTTGACGGCCCTGTTCATATGCTGTTAATCATGTGATGTGATGACTTGTATATTTTTTCCATTTTTTAAGATGCCTTGAGGAAAGTCAGTCTGCCTAAACATGCATGCACTGTACTGTAAGCCATTTACACTCTACAGAAAACTGCATGATCAATGTGGCTTTACTGTGTTACTATGGAACATAGCTAGGAGCCAGGCAGGCGTGACCTCATGACTGAGGGTGGTGAGCAAAGAGCCTCTAAACAAAACTGAGGGGAAATCAAGAAAAGAAGGAATAGGATGGGGAGGAAGAGAATGAGAAGTGGGGACAGACAATGCAAGAGGCCTCTATGAGCAGGATGCATGAAAAGACTAAAGCAGTACCTCTAGGAAGGTCTCAAAAGGATGGGATAGAGAATAGCCAGGCCTACCTACCATAGCACAGAAAGAGTGGGTGCCCCAACAGAGAATAACTTAGCAAAAGAAGCATCTCACCTGAGATAGAGTACTCAGGGAACTGGCTGGGTTGGGGTAGAGGTGGTTTGAATAACAATGATCATCCATAGGTTCATTTGTTTGAATACTTGGACCCAGTTTGGTGGAATATTTGGGAAGGATTAGGAGGTGTGGCCTTGTTGGAAAAGGACTGTCATTAAGATTTGACATCTCAAAAGATTTGCACACACCATTCCCAGTGTGCCCACTCTGCTTTCTGTCTTCAGACCAAGATGTAAGCTCACAGCTGTTCTTACCACCACTCCTTTGCACTGTCATCATTAACTCTAACCCTCTGAAATGGTACTCTCAATTAAATGCTTTCTTTAATAGGTTGCCTTGGTTATGATGTTTTATCACAACAATAGAAAAATAACTAATACAGAGTATCTATGGGATCAGTTTTAGGCTGGAACCAAGCAGTAAGCTTAAGGACCTCTTGAAACTTATTTCTTTCCTGATAAGAATGGATCAAATTATCTTAGATTTGGCATAGAATATTGAGAAAATAGTCATCTTGGAAGAGCCAATTGGCTTTTTAAATTATGCTGCCTAAAATGAATACTATGTGATCCAAAGATTATATTCCTCTATTTTCTCCCATGAACTATTTTCATCCCATCATAGGTTTGACCTTCTGTCAAAGGACACTAATGAGCAAGGAAGTCCCAAGACAATTGAAGCAAAACCATCTTTTTGCTGTATGGTATTAACAAAGACATACATAAATCCCCACTTGTCAACTGGTGTCTCCCAGACTCTAATAACTAGATAAGATTGATTCAATCCCCCATTCCCCTGGATCACTTCTGACTTGGGAGAGGTGTGTCAATCTTCTTCCAGTCACTCCCAATCCAGGATCTCTCTTCTGCTGCAATACTTTCTTTCTGACTCAAGATGCATCATCTAACAACATCAATTTTATGGTATCCATTCCTCACAATATTGGTCAAAACATTGAAGTTGGCCATTTCCCTTAATGTCTAGTAGTCCTAGCCAACAAACTATCAGTGATGTTGTTATGTGAATGGAAGGCCTTACCTCTGATAAGGCCAATAGCGGGATACATGTAACAGAGCAGAAATAAAACCCATCACAGTCCTCATTTGGGCCTAACAGTCTCTTGGCCATCTCTCTGAACTGGACCCCAGTTTTCAATCACATTCTTGACCATTTTCTCTCTTGTTTATGTCTCCCTTACTTGTAACGTTCTATTTATTTCTACTGAAGAGAAGATGACAAATCTCATTTGTCACTCCAGGTCATTAGTCCATGTTATCAGGGACTCATCCATGGTAAGAAGAAAATCATTACTTTAGCATATGATCATTTAGATCTCCTTCATCGGCAAGTCCACACTCTCAGTGATTGTTTTATTTAAGTATGGCTTATTTGGTGGTTGCTGCAGGCAACTAATACAAGTGCATCAAGATTTTGTGCAACACTAATTCTAATTCTCATAACTTGATTCTTCAATCCAAAGTAATAAGTAAATTCATCATGGGTGAGTCTTGCAGAGGAATGCTATCAATACTTAGTAAGGAACCACAAATTTTAATTTACATTGTATCACCTATATGCTCAAAAACTGCAACTACTTACTCTCATATTCCTCTGTCTTATTCTACTGAGTGGGGCATGTAGAATTAACTTATTATCTTGTCTTATTTAAATATTTACTTGTGTCTATAATCTAGGTGTTATGTAGTGTCTTAGTAGGGCTAAATCTTTCTTAAAGTTCACTCCCCCTGTTTCCCTCACACAGATGGTATCTGGTTACATGGGCATCCTCTATGATCGTTGTGTAATGGTTTAACTAAAATGGTGCTGTTCTCCCAAGTAGTGACAGTGGGCAGTGGGCCACAGGACCATAGCAGGTCATGAAGGCAGCCAGTCCCAGGCAGCTGGGTTATGAAGGGGAAAGAGAACAGGGGGAAGGGAAGAAGGGAGAAGAGGAGAGAGAGAGAGAGAGAAAGAGAGAGAGAGAGAGAGAGAGAGAGAGAGAGAGA